>CAIGQZ010032580.1:5403579-5432156 GCA_903798205.1 Danio tinwini | reverse complement strand
TGAAGTGTTTTTAAACTGCAGAGTGTTTTTGTAAGGGTTAGGTTTATGGGCTGGGTTGGGGAAGAGGACATAATATACAGTCTGTACAGTACATCATTACAGCTATGGGAAAACCCCATAAAACATCAAAATCTAACATGTGTGTGCATGTGCATGGTACAGTATGATCTTGATTAAGCAGGTGCATGTGTGTCAAGTCATCTTTATTTCTATAGTGCATTTTACAATGTGAATTGTCAAAGCAGCTTAACGTAGATGAAGAAGAAGAATAAAAAGACATAACAGAAGGTCAGACAGTGGAAACATACCAAAAACCCTGGCACACAGAAGGGTTGTGATAGAATGCTGCTGTAGTTCAAGTTAGGTTAAAACCGATTCACTTTAGTTTAGTACAAATGCCACTGTTGAAGTTCAGTTTAGTTTTATAGAAATGTCACTTTTGACGGTTGATCCACTGAAGGAGCAGCTCAACCAGCGCTGACCAGAGCAAGACAGTGGCAAGAGCCAAAACTCCACCATTTGATGGAGGTGAAGAAAAAGCCTAGGACAAAAACTGGCACAGACAGGGCAACAAGACATGTTGGGCAGAGCTGCAGTCTAGATCTCGGAAGTATCCGTCATAAGGAAGGTGCAGGTTCCAGTAGGTCGCCACAAGGTGTTCAGACAGGATCAATGCAGAGACTCTTCTGTTACTGGGGTCTTTGCAGGAATCAGTCTTGTGTTCTTGACTAATTGATGAACACAACAAACAATTGCTCTGGATATGGGCTAGATCCAAGATGTGTGAACATCAGGACAAGAAAAATAACATAGGCATAGATGTGTAGACCATTCAAATTTGTTTCTTTTTGTGAAGCATTCCCGGTTCTGGTTGCCCTAATTTAATGTATCCTAACAATACTTTAGAGCAGAGATGCTCAACCCTGTTCCTAGAGATCTACCTACCTGTAGAGTTTATCTCCAACCCTGATCAAACACAACAAAACCAACTAAGGCTGCATTGCAGCCCACTTATAGACATACACTTGCAAACTTCCCTTTACTTGTTCCTGCCACCCTGCCACCATTCTAAAGTGCTTTTCACTTTGTCAAGTGAATGAGGGAAGTTTGCATGGACATACTGTCGATTCCTTGATTTTGACAGAAGGAGCAAATCTGCATCATATCTCCACTCCAGCACCTAGATAACCCCAAATGCAATGCAATTGTGACATCACAAGTGTAATTTGCAAGTGCTCAAGGGTTTAGGGCAGGGGTGTCCAAACTCGGTCTTGAAGGGCCAGTGTCCTGGAGAGTTTAGCTCCAACCTTTATCAAGCAACATATCCAGCTAATCAGGTTCTTACTAGATGTACTAGAACACGGGTGTTCAAACTCGGTCCTGGAGTGCCGATGTCCTGCTGAGTTTAGCTCCAACTTGCTTCAACACACCAACCAGGAAGTATCTAGTATATCTAGTAAGAGCTTGATTAGCTGGTTCAGGTGTGTTTGATTAGGGTTGGAGCTAAACTCTCCAGGACACCGGCCCTCCAGGACCGAGTTTGGACACCCCTGTACTAGAATCTTCCTGGCAGGTGTGTTGAAGCAAGTTGGAACTAAACCTAGCAGGACACCGACCCTCCATGATCGAGTTTGGACAGTCTCCATCCAGAAGTCTCCATCCGGAGCTCCTTCACGGGACTCCACACTTGTAAACACTTTCTGCATCGGGCGCGCGGCTCTCACCTCCGCCCACACTCGTCAGCGATACCAAGCCGACCAATCACAGAGCTTGCGCTACGTGTACGCGTTACATTTTTTTGAGAGGTGCGCGTCAACGTCGCCGTCGGCCACGGCAAGGGGCTATGCATCCATGCGTAGGCTGCGCCATAGCATACGCATGGGCTTGATGCAGAAGTGTAAATTAGCCTTAAACCCAACCATCATTGGGGGATGAGCAAATCATTAAATTGTACGAATGAGATCGTATGAATTAGCCTCTAAATTAAAAAGTTACGAATTGCCATGAGATTGTGTTGGAAATGATCTTATGGTTTTTACTGTAACTTTAATAAAGTTCTGCCAACCACAGTGTAGTAATTTTAGATATTGATCTTGTTAACAGGAGGGGGGCAGAGAACTGACAAAAATTAACCTTCTACTGCACGCATTATGATAAATCTATAAAAAATTAAATATTTGACTTTTTCTTTTCTTAGAATAGCTTAACTTGAAGGGCTGTAAAAACTATTTTGAATTAGTTTTTAAGGTACTTCATGATATGTTGCCATATGGCAACAACGTCCAATAGTGGATCTAATGTAGAAATTTCTAATTTAGAATTTGGCTTATAATTAATAATTCTGTTGTTTGACATGAATTAATTGGTGTTGCAGTATTATAAGCTTTAATACAGAACTTCTAAATGACACCTCACACATGCTTTCCAACAACTGATATTCCAACAGCTTTCATTTATTCCATTCTTTTTTTGGTGAATATTATTGAAAACAATCATAATATTGTATTATCATGTATACAGCATACAGTAAATATAAATACTTTCTCCAGTAAATATTAAAACAAATAAATAACAAGTCTAATATATCCAGATGCATCAGAAAAATGTAGCTACTAGCTAACAATGTTTATATATTATACTATACTACGCCTGTCTTATATACAGTTCAAGTCAGAGTTATTAGCCCCCCTGAATTATTAGCCCCCTGTTTATTTTTTCCCCAATTTCTGTTTAACGGAGAGCAGATTTTTTCAACACATTTCTAAACATAATAGTTTTAATAACTCATCTCTAATAACTGATTTATTTTATCTTTGTCATGTTGACAGTAAATAATATTTGACTAGATATTCTTTCTATACAGCTTAAAGTGACATTTAAAGGCTTAACTAGGTTAATTAGGTTAACTAGGCAGGTTAGGGTAATTAGGCATGTTATTGTTTAATGATGGTTTGTTCTGTAGACAATCGAAAAAAAAATAGCTTAAAGGGAACTAATAATTTTTACCTTAAAATGGTTCTTAAAAAATTTAAAACTTTTATTCTAGCCAAAATAAAACAAATAAGACTTTCTCCAGAAGAAAAAAAATATTATCAGACATACTGTGATAATTTCCTTGCTCTGTTAAACATCATTTGGGAAATATTTGAAAAGGACCAAAAAAATTTAAAGGGGGCTAATAATTCTGACTTTAACTGTACCTTTGAGCTAACTTACCTTACATAAATAACATGTTGCCATATGGCAACACCATGCGGTAGAGGGTTAAAATGTATTTATTAATAAAAGGGACGGCAGCTCCTCACAGAGACTGCCGTCTAAACCAAGGAAAACACAACATAACTGTGTCCAGGCCTGCACCTCTCTCAGCTTCCTTTGCCATCGTTCCTCCTCTTATAGTCCAGAGCTCCTTCTGTGGGATTCAAGGGATTCCACAGCTCTCGTCCCCACCCCCTGTCCACACACAGATGCTGCTTTATCACAGTTTTTTTTTTTTTTTTACTTTTATTTTCTATTTTTACTATTATTTTTTTACTTATTTTTTTCTATGCTTACATATAATTTGAAAATTAGTATCCTCTGTTTGTTTGAAATATACTACAATTAAACACAAAATAAAAAAACGAAACGCTCAAAAATCACGTAAGGTGCCATAACGAACATGAACAATTGTCAGAGGCAGGGGGCGTTGCTAGACATAAAGCTCTACTGGGGCACCACCCCCTCAAACCCACCCATATATTTTCATTTTTTTTATTAATAAAACAAAAAATATTTAAGAATTATAAATAAGTGTATTATTATTATTATTATATAATTATTATTCTAAATTAATAACAGAAATCAATCTCAAATAAATGGAAAACAATTTAAAGACAACTGCAGTGATATGCTAAGATCATTTAAGAAATCTTTTGCATGAATATTAATTTCATTAGAATGAAATACCATAGAGTACAAAAATGATGTCATATAGCGACATGGACACATGGTAAAGAATTAGGTTTATCAAGTTTTACCTCCCTGACTTATCATTTCTGCTTCATATGAAAACAAATCTATCAAGAGCCATGCTGTCCAAATAGGATCATCATCGTATTGTTTAAACTTTAGTTTTGTCGACTTGCAAAACTCACTGCGTGCCGACACCTCTGCATTAAAGTCTGCTATGCCGGTTTCACAATGCATGAGCGGCGTGCATGTCAACAACGGAGACTCACAGCGGGAGCAGAGCAGCGCGTCAAGCAGGAGCGGTGCGTGGGGCGCGCGAGTATGGTTTTTTGTGTGCATGCATCAGTTTGCTTTTTGATTAACGTTGCATTGCTTTCACCAGCGTTGGTTCGGTTGCACATTGAGAATAATGTCTTTATTCTGGGATTACAACTCTGAAGAAATACACTTGCATATACATAAATATAAAGTAAATCATATCTCAAAGCATTTACTGGGGCACTAGCGATTTTTACTAGGGCACGTGCCCCAGTAAATGTGGTCTAGCAACGCCCCTGGTCAGAGGAAACTAGCGTCGAATGCTGATGTTAATCAAATCAAAAAAAAGTACTATAACATGTAAAACGGGAACATGAAAGAAACATGCAAAGAAGCAGCTGTTAATCATATTCTTGTCTAATCCAGATTAAGGCAAATAATCTGAGTACTGACATCCACGTAAATGTTGTAAAAATAATTTAAAGCTGCTTTTATTCTAGCCGAAATAAATCAAGACTTTCTCCAGAAGAAAAAATATTATAGGAAATACTGTGAAAATTCCTTGCTCTGTTAAACATCATTTGGGAAATATTCTAAAGAGAAACCAAAATTCACAGAAGGGCTAATCATTTTGACTTTATATGTGTGTGTGTGTGTGTTTGATCTGGATCAGGCAGGAGTGTGTGACAGTGTGAGCTTTTCTCTTCTGGGAAACAGGCTGCAGTTGATTGACTGTCAACGCCTGTTGTTTCACATATGGATCTGTTTAGCGGACAGAAATCCCGCAACTCCCCATATCTGTCTCAGACTTCTCAGACTCCCGCCGGTATCCATTGCTGGGCATTTCCAGCACGTGGACGCAAGTAAAAAGCATTTTGAGAGAGAGGTGGGCTTTTCCAGCATGCTAGAGATGAACATAATGCTCAGGGTTATTGTTATCTCTTCTAGACACTGAAGGACAGATTCAGTTACACAACAGCAGAAACGTGACTTAATGTCCTAGAACATCTATTGTTCAGCTGCTGCCATTATTAAAGGCTCCTGGGTGAAGATTCCCAAAACTGTGTAAAATGACCAGAAGAAACATTGATGTTTGACCTCCCTCTCTCTCTCTCTCTCTCTCTCTCTCTCTCTAAATAAGTTCATTCATTCATTTTATTTTCAGCTTAGTTCCTTTATTAATCCGGGGTCGCCACCGCAGAATGAACCGCCAACTTATCCAGCATTTGTTTTACGCAGCGGATGCCCTTCCAGCTGCAACCCATCACTGGGAAACATCCACACACACTCATTCACACACATCCACTACGGACAATTTAGCCTACCCAATTCTCCTGTATGTCTTTGGACTGTGGGGGAAACCGGAGCACCCGGAGGAAACCCACACGAACACGGGGAGAACATGCAAACTCCACACAGAATTGCCTACTGAGTCGGCCGGGGCTCGAACTAACGACCTTGCTGTGAGGCGACAGCACTACCTACTGCACCGCCTTCAAAGAAAAGAAGAAGTTATTTATAATAATAATAATAATTATGGCGATGCAGTGGCGTAGTAGGTAGTGCTGTTGCCTCACAGCAAGAAGGTTGCTGGTTCAAGCCTCGGCTGGTGTAGTTGGCGGTTTAGTGTGGAGTTTGCATGTTCTCCCCATGTTCGCGTGGGTTTCCTCCGGGTGCTTCGGTTTCCCCCACAGTCCAAAGACATGCAGTACAGGTGAATTGAGTAAGCTAAATTGTCCGTAGTGTATGAGTGTGAATGAGTGTGCATGGATGTTTCCCAGAGATGGGTTGCGGCTGGAAGGGCATCCGCTGCATAAAAATGTGCTGAATAAGTTGGCGGTTCATTCCGCTGTGGCGACCCGAGATTAATAAAGGGACTAAGCTGAAAAGAAAATGAATGAATAAAAATTATTATTACTATTAATAAGGGGCTGCACGGTGGCGCAGTGGGTAGCACGTTCTCCTCACAGCTAGAAGGTCGCTGGTTCGAGCCTTTGCTGGGTCAGTTGGCATTTCTGTGTGGAGTTTGAATGTTCTCCCCATATTTGCGTGGGTTTCCTCCGGGTGCTCCTGTTTCCCGTACACTGTCCAAAGACATGCGCTATAGGTGACTTTGATAAGCTAAAATTTTCCGTAGGGGAGCGCAGGGCACAAAGTAACGCGGGGTTAAATGTAACACAGAGTTTTAAGGTATTTGCTCAGGGTTAACCATGGCATGCTTCCGAGGTTTTCACCACAGTGGCGGCAGATGTCTTCCTGCCAATTATTGAAAATTTTCAGTGAAATTCAGATGAGAAACACAGGAGAAACCATTTTTGCAGCATAAAAGTATTTTTTTTATTACAGTCGATATTTTTTATTTAAAAATAAAAATCGGTAAACGCATGTATGTAAAATCTTATATTGTTGTAATCACCATCTTCTAGACTAAAAGATAAAACCATTTTGAAAGATGTATAAAACACACAGAGACTGCTATCCAGCTTTGAGGAAAACATGACACAGCGGGGTTAGTTGTAACAGGGTGTTACAATTAAGCCACACACTGTTGGACACCAATTAAACTAACAAAATATTTTTTTTAATTTTAAGTGTAACGTTTTTTTTTTATAAAAAATATTGTTTTAATAGAAAAACAAATATTTTATAGCTAATAATGCAAATAAATGCATTGCATAATAATGGATAAATTGATAATAATGCAAATAGATTAAATTGTGTTTATCCAATAAACAAACAAATAAACATACTGTGCTATGTAGAATAAAAAAGAAATGAGCCAATTATTGAGGAAATATAGCTACTATTTAAAGTAGACTGAATTTAAATTGTGTGAAATCTGCCTTTATAAGCATGTGTTAAAACTAGCACTTTTAGCAATACTGCACAGAAACCACAGGTCCGGCGATCATAATTCCAGTGCTCATTTGTAGGAGAGGCTTGTGTGTTGTTGGTAAAGAAATATATGGTTTGTCTAACCCTGTTACTTTGTTCATTATTTGACCAAAACCACAACTTTGTGAAACAACTTTGTGCCCCACACTGAAAAAAAATTATTTAGAGATGATTCCTTGGATGTACTCAATTTTCATACGTTAAGTGGCTGTAAACAATTTATTTGTGCTGAATTTAAAAAAACAAATTAAGTAGAATTTTATTAAATGTATTTTTTTGTTTAAATTCAACACAAATAAATTGTTTGCAAGTTTTGCAGACATCATTTTTTTTCAGTGCACTCTCCCCTTCTGTATGTGTGTGAATGAGTGTGTATGGATGTTTTCCAGTGATGGGTTGCAGATGGAAGAGCATCCGCTGCGTGAAACATATGCTGGATAAGTTGGCGGTTCATTCCACTGTGGCGACACAGATTAATAAAGGGACTAAAGTCGAAAAGAAAATTAATGAATGCATGTCATAAAAATTAGCTGAAAAACAAGAGTAAAAATGTGCATCCCAACAAGTTCATATTAAAACTAAATCCCCATAATACTATTATAATGCACAATTTGCTTGTGAAATTGATGTTTGACTTCAAAAAATTCTTAGGCTAAATTACACATGGATTCTCTCAGCACTGCGTTTATACACGGTTTATTACTGACATTTGATTCAAATCAGTGCCGTCAGCTTCTTATATTGAGGGAAGAAATATATGTAAATGTTCCGTTATTTAATACAATTTTTTATTTGTTATTACCAGACAAACAGATTGTTTTCAGAGATCTTCACATGTGCAGAACTACAAAAAAAAAAAAAAAAAAAAAAGTGATGCTGCTGCCGCCTGCTGGTGTTTCTCAGGTAAGGCGGAGAACTCATCGAATTTGAAAATCTGACCTTTGAGCTCACGCTGAAATCAGACAGGCCGATATTCAATAATTCAATATGTCTTGATCAAAAACATGCACAATGTTGATATGAGCAATTCCAGCGTTATGGATGTGACATTTGCAGTAAAATCTCAAAACATAAATTGACAAAGAAAGTATATGTTGAAGTTAAATTCGAAACGTTGTTTATATTTTTCGAAACTAACCACAGAGTTGTGGGAGCAGAAAAATATCAATCTGTAAACATTTTTAATATTTTAAAAGTAGGAAAATAAACCATACCTGTCAACATTGGGATTTGAAAATAAGGGATATGCCCACCATAATAAGAGACTCCCCCTTAAAAAAAAAAAAATACTCAAATTACTAAATATGTTGATTTGGAGCTGTTTCATTGCAAATAAACAGTTAATGGTCAGTAATATGTTTTATTATTATTATTTACAAAAGAAAAAATAAATAGCATACATTAGCAGTAAATACATTAGCAAACAGTTCAGCTTATTAAAATAAATAGCTATTATAATGAAATAAAATCAAGCTATTAAATCTCATTAACCTTTTCTTCACTGTATAACTGTGCAACGAATGAATCTCATTTATTTAGTTATTTTTTTAATTTGCTAACATTAAATAACAGGTGTCATTTTAAAAATGCAAACATTTAACGTTATAATGAAAGCATTTGATTGCTTTCCTAACGTTTTATGCTCATTTAGAACGAAATTAGTTGCGTTTGAAAAAACCCCAACCAAAATCGACATCTTTACATATTATTATTATTAATTATGTGTATACTGTATGTTAATTTAAACACGCACCCAAAACACAGACTTTCACTCCGCTTCAAATCGCGTGTACAGAATCTGTTTGTGAAACTGCGTCTATTTATCGCTATGGAGCGCGTCAGCTGACAGTCATGCACTGCTATACGACTGTTTTGAGGATTGCATATGAATGGGAGACGACACCTGTAAAAAAAAAAAAAGGAAAGGGAATCTGGCTGTTTTTATATTTATTTTGTGTTTTCATGCCAAAAGCACAGAACAGACTCGCATTTAAGAGCAAAGGGCGGCCCCTGGTGGTTTGGCGGTATGGGTTACATAAAGGGAGGCTCTGCTCTTTAATGTTTATTGCCACCTATCAGAGAAAGACTGGAAATACGGGAGAAATACGGGAAATACCTTTACGGGATGATAGCAGGAAAGAACTGTAAAATACAGGAGGATCCCGGGAAAAACGGGAGGGTTGACAGGTATGAAATAAACGCGTTATGCATGTGACAAAAAAAAGTCTGCGAGTTTACAGTATGCAACAGTATACATTAAATTCTGTGAATTAAACTGCACAACCCAAATAAATAATGCTAATAAAAAAGATAAGAGTTCTCTATAGAACAAACATGATTATTTGATTTGATTTTACATTTTTGCATTAATGAGGAAAAAGTTCTGTTATAGATGTGACACTTGTCTCTTATGGATGTGACGGATGTGAAATTGCCACTTTTGTGATTTTGGTAAATCAAATATTGTTTGAAAACAATGACGGAGATATTTTTGAGTATTTTTAAAGCACTGTAAAATACAAGCCTACATTCAAAACGCAGAAACGGGTTTGCCATTTTGGCGAAAACTTGATTTTTTTCATGGCTAGGTTGGCATTTGCATGGAATTGCTCATATCTATTTCAGGTAAATTGCGGCCACCTTCTGGAGTTGTTTAAACAGAAAAGTTTTTTTTTTTTTTTCCTAAAAGGAGTTATACTATTATATATTGTATTTTAGCACACAACATTTTCACATTTTACCTTCTAAATATGTTTGTGTGTGTGTGTGTGTGTGTGTGTGTGTGTGTGTGTGTGTGTGTTCGCTTATTAGTGGGTCACATAAAAAAAAGAGGATGGCATTTTTATGCCATTAACAGCTTTATCTGACAAAGATTGTTTTTGACAAACCTTCACATCAAACACAAAAAATTTTTTCAGGCTGCAGATTTGTCGGCTGCACATCCATGATGCGAATCTCCCATTCCACCACATCCTAAAGGTGCTCTATTGAATTGAGATCTGCTGACTGTGGAGGCCATTTGAGTACAGTGAACTCATTGTCATGTCAAGAAACCAGTCTGAGATGATTCACACTTTATGCATTATCCTGCTGGAAGTAGCCATCAGAAGATGGGTACACTGTCGTCATGAAGGGATGGACTTGGTCAGCAACAATACTCAGGTAGGCTGTGGCGTTGACACGATGCTCAATTGGTACTAATAGGCCCAAAGTGTGCCAAGACAATATCCCCCACACCATTACACCACCACCAGCAACCTGAACCATTAATACAAGACAGGATGGATCCATGCTTTCATGTTGTTGACGCCAAATTCTGACTTTACCATCCGAATGATGTAGCAGAAATCGAGACTCATCAGACTAGTCATTGTTTTTCCAATCTTCTATTTTGATGAGCCTGTGTGAATTGCCTGTTTCCTGTTCTTAGCTGACAGGAGTGGCACCCGGTGTGGGCTTCTGTTGCTGTAGCCCATCTGCCTCAAGGTTGGACATGTTGTGCATTCAGAGATGCTCTTCTGCAGACCTCGGTTGTAACGAGTGGTTATCTGAATTACTGTTGCCTTTCTATCAGCTCGAAACAGTCTGGCCATTTTCTGACATCAAGACATTTGCGCCCACAGAACTGCCACTCACTGGATATTTTCTCTTTTTTAGACCATTCTCTGTAAACCCTAGAGATGGTTGTGCATGAAAATCCCAGTAGATCAGCAGTTTCTGAAATACTCCGATAAGTCCGTCTGGCACCAACAACCATGCCATGTTCAAAGTCACTTAAATCATCTTTCTTCCCTATTCCGATGCTCGTTTTGAATCGTCTTGACCGCATCTACATGCCTAAATGCATTAAGTTGCTGCCATGTGATTGGCTAATTAAACAGTTGCATTAACAAGCAGTTAGACAAGTGTACCTTTTAAAGTGGCTGGTGAGTATATGTATGTACATATACACAATTCTTTGAAAGCTTTCTTTGCTTTTCATTTATTCCTGTAAATAGTATTTTTTTTGTGAACAAAATGCAGGTATTATTGATGATTTTCTTTTTTAGTTTAATGTTTTATTTGTTCGTCCAATTCAAACGAATGTACTAATATTATTTAACTATAATTTAAATAGTGTTCTGTTACATTTAAACATAATTAAATGTGTTTTATCAGAAATAGCAGTTTGACTGGCCCTTTTTGCTGATCAGCAGGTCCTTTTTACCTGAACACTGCCATCTTAAAGAATGTGGGGAAGCTAATGTTTTAAAACCTGTAGGAACTGGACAATTATATTTTATTATATCAACTAAAACACAGAAATAATAAAAAAAATAGCCCTTATTAATGATGAGAACAAAGTTAAGCTGCAATCACACTGGACTTTTCTCCCAATAGACCTCCATTCATACACACGCGAATGCGTCAGACCAACACAATCTTATGGCAGTTCATAACTATTGGATTTAGTGGCTAATTCGTATGAATTTGTACGATCTAATTCGTACAGTTTAGTACAATTTGCTCATCACCCAATGACGGTAGGGTTTAGGGGCGGGGTTGGGTGCCACACCTCTTTTTTAAAAATTGTACATTTTCATATGACACAACTCGTACAAATTCATATGAATTAGCCACTAAACTGACAAAATGTAAAATACTTCAGTTTCCTCGTGAGATCAGGCTGGTCAGATCGAAAACGCAAGCTCGTTTGACAAGTTTCGCAGTTCGCTGCATTGCAAAGTTCAAGCTTGGTGAACTCTGACCTGCAAAATCACATCACGTGATTGCGTGAGACCAATCGAAGATCAAAACATGACTTCTCTGGACAGAAATTTAACACATGGACCAATCGCTCGCTTTTTTAAATGTCTAATCATCTTGTTTAATCCCGCCCCTTTTTTTGCAGTGCCGTATGACAGAATTTCGCAAGCTCAAACTCTAGAGTGACCGCAGCCCAAAAAAGTGGCAAACAAATAATATTACGATTTTACTAATTTACTAATACTACCTATTTTAACCTGGCTATTTCTCACTGTTGATTTTTATGCATTATCGTTTACCAATAAGCCTTTATAATAAAGTGTTATCTATTGAACTTTATCTGCATTTTGCTATTTAATTTGTTCGAAACATTTGTTTACTTTGAATATGTGTTGATTATACCTGTTAAAGTAATATTTTTTGCAGCTTAGGTCAATATTGCGACATGATACAGTGTATCATGATGTAAAAGCTTCAGTAAATCGCAACAAGACAATTCGATACACTTTAAATTGGACAAACTTTAAGAAATCAAAATCACAAGCGGAGCTGCTATAATATATGTTTATTTCAGCATAATCTGGCAACCACTACAATGGCATCGACCTCCAGAAATAATACTAATAAAAAAAAGGAAAATGAAAGAATGGCACTCGACTACACACATTTATAAAATGGAAACCAATATTCTCTATACACTAAAGTATGTACATCTTTGATAAATTAAACCAATACTGCGTAGCTTTAATATTTCGCTCCAAGAATAACAGCTAGAATGATGGAAACCCGAGAAATGAAGGGAGGAAAGAAAGAGTGGAAAAACGTGAGCAGGCACTGAGGACTGACTGACCGCGTCTACACCTGCCAAACACGTGTGGAATAATCGGCCATCTTGGAACAGTCAACGCACCATCACTTGCTGTTAAAACTCTAGGCAGATGTGTTGGTCTTTACAGTAAAAAAAAAAATATATATACAAAATGGAAGAATCTCACAAAAATTTTGCTTTGTGTTTTTCTTGTCTCAATATTACATATTTTAAAACCAAGTAATGTCACATTGACATTTTGTTTTTTGGGCTTAACTTGATTTATTGGATTTGTGTGAAGTGTGTTGGAGATACAGTTAGTCTCTAGGGCTAAACTCAGTCCTGGAGGGCCGGCGTCCTACAAAGTTTAGTTCCAACCCCAATTAGACACACCTGGGCTAGCTAATCAAGCTCTTACTGGGCTTTCTAGAAACATCCATGCAGGTGTGTTGAGGCAAATTGGAGCTAAAATCTGTAGGACACCGGCCCTCCAGGACAGAGTTGTGACACCCCTAGGCTAAATCATCTGCTTAAGTCAATCGTAGACATAAATATTCATAAATATGTATAAATACAGCTGCAGGTCAAGGTACATTCAGAAACACCATAGACTGGCTTTGACTGTTCCAATATGGCAGACGACTTGCATTATTAGCCCATAGAAACAGCTGCTAATGAGGCATTATTTTTAATTTATTTTTAATTTATCGTAGATTGGCTTCTGTACTAGAAGGGCTTTGTTTGTCATATAGCAATCTCTGGCTCCTGTACTAGAAGGCGGGGCTTCATTTGCCATATTGACAGTTACACTTTTCCCCATTCAAAAGTATACGAGTGACACGTCTTGTATATTCTATAAGCTGTGTCTCATTTCAGAGGCTGCATCCTCCGAAGGATGCAGACTTTAAAGGTGAGTTCTTTGAAGTCAACACAGGCCGAACTGAGCGTTTTGAAATAAGACAATCTAGCCTACAGAGGACGGATCTCATCACCAAGGAACCATAATAGCTGCCGTAAATAAGCGGTAATAAAATTTGTAATGACTTTTTTCAAAGTGATTTTAAAACTTATTGTAAGCGAAGGTTTATAAAAGCTGAAAATATATTTCTTTTGATCAATACATGTACACATAAACATGTAAACTCTATAAAATCAACCTTTCGTAGGACACGTGATACTCTTTTTGCTTTTTAACATCTGTTTACATAACCACATAAAATAAACCTAATTCATATATTTAATCCGGAGTTTTCTTTTAAAAACAACCTGCCGTTATCAGCATGCAATAAATCTTGGGACGTTTGAGGCCGCGAAGGATCCACCGGTTGTGTCCTTTATTACCTGGGAATTGAAGGACGCCTTTTAAGGCTGCGTTTGAAGGAGCCTTCAAAATTTTTTCGAAACGAGATGACCTTCATCGCGCTGCGATGACGCAGCGCACTTCGAATGCATCCTTCGGAGGATGCAGCCTCTGAAATGAGACACAGCAATAGTCTTTGAATGCCTACACCCATGTTTTAAATATATACAAGTGTTGAAAATGTTTGTTTATACGTATTTAAATGTGATCGCAGGCCACAAAACCAGTCACAAGTGTACTTTTTTTTGTATTAAGATTTATACGTTACATGAAAGTCAAATAAATAAGCTTGGGACAATATTTGGTAGAAATACAACAATTTGAAAGTCTGAGGATTCAAATAAAAACATTGACAGTAGGAAACTGACAAAAATAGGACATTTTTGGCATAAAGGAAAAGTCAAATTTTGGTAAAAATGTGGTATTTTTGGTAAAACAAGACTTTTTTTCAGAAGGTTTTGTAGTCTAGGGTCACATATATAAAAAATGTATCTAAAAATTAAATGCAAACATTAACATAAATGTAAATCTTTAGAGTATATTTACGCATGTGTATTTATATATGCATTATAAATATGCACAGTACACTTTCATATATTATGTAAATACAAAGTTTGTAACAATTACATGTTTTTTTCCCCCTCACAGTCAAATTCGTAAGGAACAAAGTTTATAATTGCAAGATGAATCGGCTGTGTTCACACCAGACGCGGCATGCGCAAATGAATTGCGCATAAATAGACACGTGTATATTTTGAGTTTACTCGCTTTATTCGTGCATCAAATTCACTTCACAACAGATGTGGATTCGTGTCATGGGTGGGGCTTCTATCTGCCCGGTGACACTAGTTTCATTGCTAAACGGCTAACATGGATTTTATTGAGATAATAGCTGCGTTTATGTGCTTTAGGAAGGCTGAAAAACAGTGTAGATTCGTTCAGCGTCATATCTGAGTCCACTAGATCCTTTCAGAGGTGCACCAGCTCTGTGAGTTCATCAACTTCTCCAGAAACTGTACCTGCATGATGGAGGCTTTCAGCAGTGCTTCCGATTGAGCCCAGCCCAGTTTGATGAACTGTTGTCTGGTGACGGCAAGAGGATTTCCCCTCAGGACACCAACAACAGATGCTATGTCATAGGCCCCATTTACACTGTCAGGTCTTTATGCCCAATTCCGATTTGTTGCCTATATCTGATTATTTTGCCTGTTCGTTTACATGTTCTTTTAACTGTGACCCATATCCGAATAATGTGTTTACACTTGCCATACAGTTTACGACATCGCGCATGTGTAAAGGTGGGTTCTAGCATCTGCACCACACTAGCCATGATGGAAGAAATCGTCTTGCTTTTAGCTCTGCAAAATATGCGAAGTTCACCCAACTTTAAAATGATTTTAAGGCGAACGAAAGAAAGGACGGTCATTGCAGCTTATGCCTATAGTTTATATATAGTGTCCTCCACTGACTCATCTCCCCACAGAGCTAGAAGGCAGCTAATTCTGCCATTGACCACTGACCACTTTCCTCCTTCATGTTTCCTCTGTTGATGTTTACCACATCGGCGTCTCCACACACGTTCTTCCTTCTACGTCAGTAAACTACGGAGAAGTACCACATTGTCGCAAGTTTAATGACGTACAAAACGGAATGGCTCAATAAATCCGATCTGCCTGTTTACATGATAGTTGCATTGCCACATATCTGATTCCATATATGAAGGAGGCCTGAAACCAATCTCTGAATATCTTAATGCATGCTTTTTGTTCATGTTGACATGGATATTGAACAGATCTGATTTGTGTCACATATGAGCAAAAAATCGGAATTGGGTCACATTTAACTGGCAGTGTAAACAAGGCCATAATCACGCCCATACTAGAGCAAGCTCCTGATTGGTTAACGTTGGCGAATGTCCGCTAAAGTTCAGAATTTTCAACTTTGACTCGCGTCAAACGCTCAATTCACACCGCGTCATTTGTGCTGCAGGATGTCTATTCACATCTTTGCATTGACTTAAAATGTAAATCACTTGTGATTGACGCTTTATCCGTGTCTGGTGTGAACACACCATCCCACTTACCTTTCTCTCCAGTGGCAAAAACTAGAGATTAAAGCTCATTTCAGCCACAGATTTCAATTGTGACTTTGTGTTCTCACAATTTAGCAAAAATGAACTTTATTTCAGTGTTTCCCAACCCTGTTCCTGGAGGCACACCACCAGCAGTACATATTTTGGATGTCTCCCTTATCTGACCCATTAACTTCAGGGTTTTGAGTCTCTTCTTATGTTCTGAAGAGTTGATTCAGATGTGTTTGATTAAGAAGAGGTTGAAAATGTGTATGGCGTGCCTTCAGGAACAGGTTTGGGAACCACTGCTTTATTTATTTACCCTGCCATGTATATCTGTTTTGTGTCCAGTGCAAACAGACTGCCTGGTTATAAATTGGACGTGCTGTTTTGAGTGTAGACGCGGCGTGAGGTCAGCCTTTACGGACACTGAGTGACTGTTAGGCACATTTATTCGTCTTATGAACAGCGTTTCATTCTGAGGCCTTAACACTGACCTCTTATCAAATAAAAACATCGCCATCTGTTGATCTCCGCTCTGTCTGTCTGTCTGAGAGGTAGTACCAGTGCTTGACCATGACATCCCATAATCCTTATTGAGCAGAAGGTCTGTCGATATTCAGTTCGTCGCACTTCAAGATGCCTAGAAAACAAACACAAACACTAACAGAAAGATCCCCTCTGCAAAAAGATTCACGTCGTCTTTTTTTTTTTTTTGGTTCTATTACAACTCACAGAGGTCTGCATTTACAATTAAATACACAAATATACCTCTGAGCGCAAAGCTGCTTTCTTAAAAATAAAAAAGGATGTAAAAATACACTTATTGCCTGTACATATCAAAGCACGAACGGAAATCGTCCTTTGCTTTCGTTTTGGTTTCCACATTCTGTCAGACCGGCTGATTTCAAATAATGAACGTAGAGAGAAACGGGGGAAAAAGAAAGAGCAGATTTGGTAAAGCATGAGGAGTAAATGTTCTCTTTGGGGCTTTTAAGGAAGCTGTTGCAAGGAAACGCCAACCGGCTCCCTTCACATACACACACACACACTCTTGAGGAGAGCTGTCAAGAGTCTCTGATCTTGTGTCTCTCTCTCTCTCTCTCTGTACTCGTCTCAGTCGTTCAGCAGCTCTTCTAGTGTCTCTTCATCGACGACACCTTCTTCTTCCTGGCCGCCAGCATCTCGTAGAAAGGATCTCGACTGATGGCCGCTCTGGACACAGAGACGAAGAAGGTTAGGACAGCAGAGGTTAAAATAAGAAACTTAATAATCATCAGAGCAGTGTTTTACAACCCTGTTCCTGGAGGCACACCAACAGTACATTATTTGGATGTCTCCCTTATCTCCCCCATTAACTTCAGGTTTTCGAGTCTCTTCTGATGTTCTGATGACTTGATTCAGGTGTGTTCGATTAGGAGGAGGTTGAAAATGTGTACTGTGTACAAATGAAATTTAGCTTGTTTTTTCACCTTTCCCATTCATTTTCAATTGGTGTGACTTGCTTTTTAACACCCCTTTAGAACAACCAAATCAAGCCAATTTTATGTAAAGAAAAAATTTGTGAAATCTTATGTTGCTAGGATGAAGGGAACCATGTTTTGCTTTACACAAGGGTTAATGCACAGCTGTCAAGTGTGGAGCTGCTCAAAGCTCACTTAATGCTGTTCATCCACTCGTCTTTTTCCTCAGCGGTGGGAGCTGAGATGCGGTAGAATGTGTGATTTCCCTCGACGACGCGTCCGTCCGCCTCAGTTTTACAGGCCTTGATCACCTGATCCTTATTGTCAGGGATGAAGAGCTCGAAGCAGTTCTGAGAAACACACACACAGGCAACTTACACTGCTGACCAGCAGGAGGAGACAGTGTTTGACAGTTTGATGCTGCAACACAATATTTAATACGGTTTAATACTGGTTTCACTAATATGAAGTCCTAAAGTCCTATCACTTTAAAATGACAAACACTGTATATCTCTCTATATTTAGGCTAAAACACTGCTTTATTTATTTATTTATTTATTTATTTATTTATTTATTTATTTATGTTTGTACTTTCATTTTAGTTGTTTTCTATAACTTAAGCTTTAATTTCCAAAATGAATCCTTATTGCACTTAACAAATTTAAAATGATAATGAAGCTTGACAAGTTTTTAATTATTTATAATAGAATTATAATGCTTTGTTTCGTTATTTCATCTTTATTTACAAGTAGCAGAGTATTTACAGCTATTGTATATTTCTGTCCGTTCTTAACCCATCCATTTGTGCCCCCTGGTGGCATTGTCGTAAACTGCTGTTACACCTAAAACCTAATCCTTTACTAATCGCTTTGTCTCGCAGCGGCGTTACACATGGCGGCAGTTGTCATTCTGAACTCTCACTCACTAGAGTTTCTTTACATTTTAGGTACTTTTATTTTAAATGAATAAAAATCAGTTACGGCATCATGGTGGTGCAATGGGTAGCATATTCGCCTCGCAGCAAAAAGGTTGCTGGTTCGAGCCACGGCTGCCAGTTGGCATTTCTCTGTGGAGTTTGCAAGTCTCCCCGTGTTCGCATGGGTTTCCTCCAGGTGCTCCGGTTTCCCCCATAAGTCCAAAGACATGTGCTATGGGTGAATTGAGTAGGCTAAATGGTCTATAGTGTATGTGTGTGAATGTGTGTGTATGGATGTTTCCCAGTGATGGGTTGCAGCTGGAAGGGCATCCGCTGCATAAAACATATTCTGGATAAGCTGGCGGTTCATTTCACTGTGTTGACGGCAAATTAATAAAGAGACTAAGCAAAAAACAAAATGAATGAATGAATGAAAAATTTGTTACACTTTATTGTAACCTTTATGTTAGGTTTGGGATCTATGTGGCCCTCGACCTTTTTAAGTGGGAAAAAAAAAAAAAAAATATATATATATATAAATATAAAATGTGTTTATGGCCATTAATTCTCAAGCTACCTTTCAAATGTTTCATTCAGTAAGATTTGTACAAATATTTTTGAATAAACCTACAAACAAGTTGTATTTATTTAGTCAGAAAACAGCGTTGTAGACATAGTAAAATAGTTATGGTGAAAATATATAAAATGTATAGAATGTTTTGTAACTTTTTTTACATTTGATAAAACTTAAGCAGAATTTTCAGCATCATTATTCCAGCTTCCAGTGTTGCATAATCTAAAAAGAAATCGTTATAATGTGCAGATATGATGAGGAAAAACAACTTGAATTATTCTTAAATATTAATTGCTTAATTTATGTAAAAGCTTAGCTTCTTTAAATTTAGGATCCTTATCCTGTGTTCACAACAGACGCGGAACGTGCAAATACGTTGCGCTAGTCGCATGTAAATAAACACGTGAACATTGAGTTTACTTGCCTCATTTGTGCATCAAATCCGCTTCATTCGCACGTCAAATTCACTTCACAATAGACACGTATTTGCATCATGGGCAGGGCTTCTGTCTGCTTGGTGACTCTAGCTTCATTGCTTAATGGCAAACATGGATTTTATTGAGATAATAGCTGTGTTTATATGCTTTATGAAGGCTGAAAAACAGCATCAATTCCTTTGGAGTCCACTAGATTCATTCTGAGGTGCGCCAGCTCTGTGAGTTCATCAACTCCTCCAGAAACTATACGAGGCTTTCAGCAGTGCTTCAGACTGAGCCAAGCACAGTTTGATGAACTGTTGTCTGGTGTCGGCAAAACGATATTCCCCCGGGACACCAACAACAGGCGCTACGTAATAATCACGCAATTGGTTAACGCGGTGCGAATGTCCGCTGTAGTTCAGATTTTCCAACTCAAACGATTCGTTCGTTAAGCACGTCAATCGCGCAAACTGCCATTTCATTCGTGCCACCTTATTCGTGCGTATCATGCCGCAGGATGTCTATTTGCGTTTTTGCATTGACTTGACATGTAAATCACTTGCGCTTGACGCTTCATCCGCGTCTGAAGTGAACGCAGCATTAGGCAGGTTTTATATTTCAGAATAAATCTGATTACGCTTTACTTCAACCTTCATGATAAGTGTGGGATCTGACCCCTGACCTTTTTAAGTGGAAAAAAGTATACAGAAAAAAAAAGTATACAGTTTTACCCTGTTATTTCATGGCTAATAAAATATCATGGCTGATAAAAATCTTAATTACAATGGTATTGTTTACTTATTTCTATTATTTGATCTATTCATCAAGCATAAAAAGCACACATTTTATATTTAAATAAGGTGAAAATATTTAACCGATTCTTCAGCTAATGCTCTCACAGAAATCACTAAACTGATAGATAATCAGGCAAATGAGGTGCACAGATCTACTTCTGGACATTTATGAGGGAAAAAACAAAGAGTAAAAGATGTCTTACTGGCTTCTTGTCCTCCACTTCACGAATGCTGAGGTTTTCCAGAGGGATGATGCCTCGTGGTTCTTTATCCTGCATGAAGACACACACTTAGACATGCTTATCTTAGAACATAAGTACAAATCACATCTAAAAATATATATATGAAACTATTTATGGGCACATTTAACAGAAACATCCTATATTTGTGAACATGAGTTTTCCATTATTAGTGTATTAGTTTATATCTATAGGATGTTTTGACCAGTACACTTGATTGTCTGATATGCTGAATATGTTCCACAATGTGAAACACTGGTATGGTCTATTTTATTCTTTTTTTTCTAGGTGCATGTTAAGTTGATTTGGTACAAGCTACATTGTAAAAGTGCCATAAGAATGAAGATAACTTGACAAAACTTGTCTGAGTGAAAAGTCTACGACTTAAAAACACTGGACTAATAACATTTTATGGTCCCTAACCAGACATCACAATTTTGTATTCTGTTGACACAAATTTTAGACACACAAACTATAGTTATACTTGTTTTAATGGCCTTTAATTCTTAAACTATCTTTCAAAAGTTTTATAAATTTTATAAATATTTTCAATATTATCATATTGACATATTCTAATAGTGGAAATAACGAACTTGCACGTGGAAAAGACGCGATATGTGAATGACCCGCTGATATAGTTAATCCAGTGTGTGTGCGTATTAGCCTTGGTGTAGCTATAACCTCGGAACTTTAAACTAGCGCACAGCTGGCATAACTTTGTTTAGTTGGTTTCCCTACATGTAGAGAGCGTCACATCACTTTCCGCGTTTGTCGCAAATTACGCGACATCACCCGAACGAAGGAGCTTGGCCGGATGCACCCAGCCCGAACCAACCGAGGATAATAAATATGTCTTTGCTTTTTTGGAGTCAAACACTTTGGACAACGCTTGAACAAAATTTAAGACCTTGTAAAAACAGGCATTTTTTAATTCCTTTTAAGGGTCTTAATTTTCTCAGAATTGTTTAATCAACTTTTAATACTTTGAAGACCCTGCGGACACCCTATATAAGCAAAAGAAATGTTTTGCTAATAAATAAAGATTTAAAATAAGCATTTTCTCTAGACGATCAGTTTACGAACAAATGTCAGATGTGGGTCTTCAAAAAAGTTTCGGAGAAGGAGGTGGGCCCAGAAGTGAAAAAGGTTGAGAACCCCTGCTCTAAGAAATGCTGGGTTATTCAAACCTAAATTGGGTAAAATATAAACTAACCCAAACATTGGGTTAAATTTGCTCCTTTCATTCATGCATTCATGTTGCCACAGCGGAATGAACCGCCAACTCATCCAGCACATGTTTTACGCAGCGGATGCCTTTCCAGCTGCAACCCATCCCTGGAAAACAACCATACACACTCATTCACACACATACACTACGGACAATTTAGCTTACCCAATTCACCTGTACTGCATGTCTTTGGACTTGTGGGGGAAACCGGAGCACCCGGAGGAAACCCACGTGAACGCAGGGAGAACATGCAAATTCCACACTGAAACACCAACTGACCCAGCTGAGGCTCGAACCAGCGACCTTCTTGCTGTGAGGCAACAGCACTACCTACTGCGATTTGCTTCTTTTAATTTAATAAAAATTAACAACAGTTTTTTAGTGCATATTGCACCCAGAGTTGTGTTGAAATAACCCAGCATTTTTTAGAGTGCACCCTCTGCTGTCGTGTTTTCAGTACTTACAGTAGTGTACTCAAAGTAGTAAAGGCAGTTATCAGTGAGAATGAACCAGCGCCTCTTCCAGGTTTTGACGCGTCCTCCTAAGGAGCAGAAGAAGGGTGTGAGCGCGGCGCTTCAGAGATGAAGCAGCAGACAGACAGATGAACACACAAACACACACACACCGTCAGCTCTTCTTCCCAGAGCATTCGCCACCGCAGCAAACCATGCTCAAAGCAGCCGACCCAGCAGCACAAAAAAAACTCAACACTGCTTTGTTCCAGACTAACACTCGCACTAGTTAAAGGCAGAGTTCACCAAATTGACTTATCCTTCAATTGTTCAAAATCTATTTGGGTTTCTTTCTTCTGTTGAACACAAAGGAAAATATTTGACAAAAGTAGGGGAAAAAAAACAGCCATTGACTTTCATAGTATTTTTGTTCCTACTATAGATGTCAATGGCTGCTTGTTTCCAACATTCTTCAAAATATCTGCTTTGTGTTCAACAGAAGAAACCAATTACAGTTTCGAATCACTTTTTACAAATGTACATTTTTTGCATGAACGGATCCTTTAATGCAGACACATCACCATCATCATCATCACGTGTCCTTTACTAAACCAAATCTTACTAAAACCAAAGTTCACTCATACTCCTCTGCGGTGCGTATGTTTATTTTCTCGTCTATTTTTGCTGTGATTCATAAGAGGATGATTCCTAAAAGAATCGATTGCAAGGTGTTGACAATCGAGAGATGACTCCAAAGTTCAGAATCGTTTTCATCAAGTGCAACGACTCTTATTTTAAGTTTAAAATAGCCAATTACAACCCAGGCTCATTGGAGATAAGTGCCCAAGGCTACATTTTGGAGAACCGAGAAATATATATGCTGTGCTACAGTTTTTGTTTTCGCAAATCCACTAGAGGGTACATTTTTGACCATCTCAAATACGTTACTGGGACATGTTTTCTCACACCTGCCATGTCTCATAAATCCACCAGAGGGCGATGTGTATATTTTTACCAATCTTAATGCTTTTTTGTGCGCATCTGTGAGAAGAGCTGGTCAAGCTTGTCGTGCATAAAATATCAGCTTGATAGCAACCCGATTTTTAAGTCATGATGTATGGAATACCGTTTCCGGGTCCAAGCCACTACTTAATTGAATTGAGAAAATATTTGTTTGTGACCACTTTTTAGTCATTTCAAACATAAAAGTCAATTTTATATTAAATCATGGTGTACCCAACAGTCTTTAGACTTGCTGCATCACAGAAACCAATATTTTAACAATTTATAAAAAAAATACTTCACTTAAATC
Source organism: Danio tinwini (assembly GCA_903798205.1). Classification (NCBI taxonomy): domain Eukaryota; kingdom Metazoa; phylum Chordata; class Actinopteri; order Cypriniformes; family Danionidae; genus Danio; species Danio tinwini. Next base: position 5,408,670 of record CAIGQZ010032580.1, on the reverse strand, counting down.
ACTTTCTGGCCATCTAATATTGGGCATGGATATATACACATACATACATACAGTTGAAGTCAAAATTATTAGCCCCCTGCATTATTAGCCCCCGTTTATTTTATTTTTTTCTCAATTTCTGTTTAGCAGATTTGTTCAACACATTTCTAAACATAATAGTTTTAATAACTCATCTCTAATAACTGATTTATTTTATCTTTGACATGATGACAGTCAATAATATTTGACTAGATATTTTTCAAGACACTAGTATTCAGCTTAAAGTGACATTTAAAAGCTTAACTAGGTTAATTAGGTTAACTAGGCAGGTTAGGGTAATTAGGCAAGTTATTGTATAATGATGGTTTGTTCTGTACTTTCGGAAAAAAAAATATCGCTTAAAGGGGCTAATAATTTTGACCTTAAAATGGTTTTAAAAAAAATCAAAACTGCTTTTATTCTACCCAAATTAAAACAAATAAGACTTTCTCTAGAAGAAAAAACATTATCCGACATACTGTGAATATTTCCTTGCTCTGTTAAACATAATTTGGGAAATATATAAAAAAAATAAAAAAATAGGGGGACTAATAATTCTGACTTTAACTTTATATAAACAAAATAAATATATACCCTGGGCTACGTCTTTCCTGCAGTTTTTGTTTTCGCAAATCCACTAGAGGGCACCGTGTCCATTAACAATGATCTCAAATACGTTTTCTCATGCGGGAATTTGCAGAATCAGAATATCAGTGTAACAGTGATATCAGAATTAATTATTATCAGAATTACAATGAGGAATAGTTTCTCAGAATCCAATCCATTTGTTTCCAGAACTAGGCATTTTGTAATCAAACGGCCCTAGTGATGCTAATGGCTGTTTGTAAGTAAAATGAACACTTATTGATGCACACATAATTAACACGTAATATGTTCTACTGTAACTGTGAGCCAGAAAACTAACTTTTAGCAACTCTTACTACTTTTGTCTCACTGTTGAGGTGAAAAAATGTCTTTGGAAAAGGCAGTTTCCTCAGCTTTTGGTGTTGAAGTTTAATTTTAAAATGTTTCTTTCTGAAGCGGAAGTAGTATTGCGGTTCACATACACACTGCAGACGGAGTGACGGGTAATAATATGAACGTCTGGACTGGTCAATAATAATAAAAAAACAACAGGTTAATCTGCTGCGTTAACTAATCTGCTTGACAAACTTTGATGAAACTTACATTCGTGGGCCGCTATCCCATATCTCTCTCTCTCTCTCTATACACATGTAAACACAGTTCTGACGCCTGGACTTCCCTTGCAGACTGACTTAACAAGCAACAGCGCAACCCAAACCCCGATAACTAACAGTACTGCGTCCATAATGATTTATTGGTCAAAAGAAATGGAGTAAAGGCACTTCCTTTTAAAAAGTATTAGAAATTTTGTGAAATAAAGATCTCAGGAATTCTCAGAATTATTATAAAACCTCAAAAAATCTGCATGCATATTGATCAAAAATCATTACTTAGGCCTGTTACGATGATTAACTGACTGGGCTTTTTTTTAGGGTTTGTTCAAAGTACTTTTTTAAAATGAGCTGAATCAACAATTCTTGAGTCTTTTTTGTAACCACTTAATCATTATAAGTTCAATCCACTTAAATGTGTAACAATTTATAAGTTAACGTAATTCCTTCAAGTTGTCCCAACAACAAATCAATCGATTGTGTGGAACCCAGTTTTTTGACAGTGAGCCAATAGAAGTGTTTGAGATTTCATTTACAGACTCACTTTGCCATTCTGATATTTCCAGCATCTTGTAGAAAATGGAGGATTTCAGTGCAATATTATTCATACTGTAAGGGAGATAAACCTCAGACAGAACACGCTGTAAAAAATGCTGGGTTCCACGCACATTTTTTCCCATGTTGTCCCAGTTTAACTTGTGTTACACCAAGTTAACTTAATTACTTTTACAAAGTAAGTGGTTTAAATCTTACAAAGTAAGTGGATTTGACATACAAGTTGTCTTGAAAACACTCTTGTGAATTTTATTAATTCAGCTCACTTTAAATATGTTAGTTTAAACAAGAAAGGAAAAAAAGTTGAGTGCTGCTGAAAAGTTTGTTCTTGAATGCAGTTTATGTTGGTTCAGCTCACACTAAATTTAATAACGAATATTAGCATTTGTAATGGTTCGTCAATAATAAAGTAACTTCTGGGAAAAGTATACAGGTTTCTTTGTTTATCTCTGTGAAGACACTGTCTTTTGAACTTCTTTATTCTGATTGGCTGAATGGTGTGCATTAAATTAGTTTCAATGTGCAGGTAGTTTTGATGAGGGGTCGAAATAAATGTGATTCTCCCAAACATTAGAAGTAACAATAGCAACTGCGTCGCAATGAGAAGTTCACTCAAAAAAATATTTCACTGCTTGTTCAAAGTACTTATTTAAAATGAGCTGAAGCAACAATTCTTGAGATTTTTTTGTAACCACTTAATCATTTTAAGTTCAATCCACTTGAATTTGTAACAAATTATAAGTTAACATGATTTCTTTATGTTGTCCCAACAACAAATCAATCGAGTGTGTGGAACCCAGTTTTGTTTTGTTTTTTGACAGTGATCCAATAGAAGTGTTTGACATTTCATTTACGATTTCATTTTGCCATTCTGATATTTCCAGCTTCTTGTAGAAAAAGAAATTCAGTGCAATATTATTCCTACTGCAAAATAGATAAACCTCAGACAGAACACGCTGTAAAATATGCTGGGTTCCACACATATTTTTTTCCATGTTGTCCCAGTTTAACTTAATTACTTTTACAAAGTAAGTGGTTTAAATCTTACAAAGTAAGTGGATTTGACATATAAGTTGTCTCGAAAAAAAAAACTCTTGTGAATTTTATTGATTCAGCTCATTTTAAATATATTAGTTAAAACAAGAAGGGAAAAAAAGTGAGTGCAGGTGAAAAGCGCATGAGTTTGTTCTTGGATGCTGTTTATGTTGGTTTAGCTCACACTAAAGTTAATAACAAATAGACCATTTCAATGAGGCGATGTCATTGGCCCATGAACATTTCCAGCTAGTTGTCAAACTATTTCATAACTGTAACAAGAGGCAATTCAATCATATCTTAACATTAAAACAGCTGTCATGATATTATTTATCAATATGTGGGCCTTTTTGCATTCTCAGAAGATATGGAAAGTAAAATTGTAAAACAGGAAATACGTTAGGACCATTGTTATCGTTTACAACCCTCAAAATGGTCTACAGTATATTAGCATTTGTATTTGTCAATAATAATTAAGTAACTTCTGGGAAAAGTATACAGGTTTCTTTGTTTATCTCTGTGAAGACACTGCCTTTTGTACTTCTTGATTCTGAATGGCTGGATTGTGTGCATTCAATTAGTTTAAATGTGCAGGTAGTTTTGTAATAAATATGATTCCCCCCAAATGTTAGAAGTGCAATGAGAAGTTCACTCAAAAAAATATTTGACAGCTTGTTCTAACTACTTATCTAAAATGAGCTAAATCAACACAATTTTTGAGATTTTGGGGGGGGCAACTTAATTGTTTGATGCTCAATTCACTTAAAATTGTAAAAAGTTAACTTAATTGATTTGTGTTGGGACAACATGAAAGAATTGTGAATTGAATTTTTGTTTTTACAGTGTTCTTCGTCTCCACATCGTGTATTTAAGTCCTTTTTACACAATTCTTGACAAACATTTCCAGGTTATCCGAGTTCTTAGTATGAAATGTAGGTTTTAATATATCATACTATATTCAGCGTTGGGTGGATTGAGTTAAATTAACGTTGTAAAATTAAAGAATTCAACTAGTTTTCCACTGAAGAAGTAAAGCAAGGGACTTCAGGTGATTTAATAACAGTTACTTAAAATACAATTGCCTTAAATACTGTTCATATATTCAATCGATCTGTATAAATCAAGTTAAAGAAGCAGATCAATTGTTTATTGTTATACAAATGCTATTATTGCAGAAGATTACATTTATCAAGACAATAAAACATGCTTAACTTTATGACATAATATAGTATAAATTCAGATAAGCAGAGTAACTTTATATCTAAATTTCTGGTATTCAAATATTTGTATAATTACTGATTTTACAATAAAAAGAGGTTACAATTGTCTTACAATTCAAATAAATTATTGATAATATATGTCAAAAATTAATTTGAAACATTACATGTTTTAATAAACATTGTTTAACTTTTCTTAAGTATTAATTTATGCTATATAAAGCTAAAAGGCCCCTCTGATCAAATATAAAGAGTTTTTCCCCCATCGCAAACACATTGAAATAAATGTTTCAATTTGAATGAGTCAAGTATTTCAACACCTTTTCAGACATAGTATTAAGTACAACTTTAAAATGTTTTCGAAGTACAGTTTTAGCTATGTGATTCATGTAATTAGTAACTAAATCGCTGTGTTGAAGCAATTTACACAACACTGATTATATTACATTACATATATTATTTTAAATGAAGTCATATTTTGCCAATCTTGTAACCATTTTCCCAGTAAATCAGCCCAAAATGTCAGCACAGATGTAATGATTGTGACAGGCCGCTGTTGTTGACATTAGTTTCAGCAGATTAAAAAAATACAGCACCGCACACAAGCCGGGCACATTTCAATCGTTCTCTGGCAAAAAACTGATGTGCTCCTCCTGCACTACAGACTCATTGTTTTCCAGTACCGGCACGAGCAACAAACAAAACAAAGACCAAAGCACTAGAGCAGCTGACAGGTTTCCGAGCAAGCTGATTGGCTGATTATCGACTTTCATCATTGGTCAGTCCGACGGTGGAGTCCAGTGGAGCCGCAGACGGACTGACCAACAGACAGATAGACGGACAGACAGACACTGGGTGATGGAGGGCTTGACGAAATGTTTGTTTTTTTTGTATTATTATTATAAATAATGTCTGATAAATCAGTTAAACACACCATCACCCAGTATCCACTAAAGTGAGTCTGATTGAACAAAAATCACACACACTTTTTTTTTTCACTTTCTTTAGTTCTGCAGCACACTTACACACACACACACACACACACACACACACACACACACACACACACA
>CAIGQZ010032580.1:5356005-5384220 GCA_903798205.1 Danio tinwini | reverse complement strand
TCACCTTTCCTAACTCCTCCTTTCCTAACATCCCCTTCCTAACTCCCTCTTCCTAACTCCTCCTTCCTAATTCACCCTATTTAACTCCTCCTTTCCTAACTCCCCTTCCCAACTCCTCCTTTCCCAACTCCTCCTTCCTAACTTCTCCTTGCTAACTCCTCACTCCTAACTCCTAATTCCTAACTCCCCCTTCCTAACTCTATTTAACTACTATTTAAAAATAATTCTCTTACCTCTTTAAATTGAGAAAAAATGTCAAACTTAAAAAAAAAAGATATAACAAAAGTATGTGTTTTCCTAATTTGTGGAAAAACGGTGCTGTAAACCAGTCTGACCTGTGGACTGAAAGACTCCAGGGTTGCACTGGCAGTATCTCTGAGCAAACGCCTCCATCATCCTGTCGATCTTCTGTGCTTCACCAGGAAGCCTGAAACTCCACAGAAACTGCCTGTGTGGAGACACGACATAATGATTATACACTAAACATATACTGTATATTATTATTTTTAAGAAACATTTAGAATATTTCAGAGTACAACAATCAAGATAAAAAATATTTAAAATAAAGTTCTTCATTTTAAACACAGTACACCTAAAAAAATTTACATTCTCTCATCGTTTAGTCAACCTCAACTTGTTCCAAACCATTTTCTTTTTGTTCTCTTGGACACAAAGGAAGTTATATTGAAAAATGTTGGAAAAACAGCCACTGACTTCCATAGTTGTTTCGTTCCTACAATGTATGTCAACGCATGTTCCCAACATTTTTCAGAATATCTTGTTTTGTGTTCAACAGAAGAAACTCAAAGGTTTAGAACCACTTGAGTGTTAGTAAATGCTGAAGAAATGCGTGAATGAGCTACAGCTTAAAGAATAAATCTTAATATGCCTTCTGTGAGCTCTGAGATAACTGATAGTGCTTTAGGATTCCAATGGTTTACATCATTTCAACATTGTTACAATCAAAAGCTACCCATGATGCTGTGCAGAAATCTCCAGCAAGGAAAATGGCAGTACCAAAAGATCTATTTATTATCACCAACTCCCATGAAGCACTGAGGAAAAGCATGTTGAATGAGCCTCCAAATGCTCTTAAATGGCTGAAAGCTAAAATATATACAGTTTTTATTCAATTCAATTAAATTCACTTTTATTTGTATAGCGCTTTTACAATGTAGATTGTGTCAAAGCAGCTTCACATTCAAGATTATAGTAAATTTTAACAGTGTCAGAGTTTCTGAAAATCGAAAAGTTTTTATAGATATAATCAATGACTTCAAAAGAATAGGTACATATTTCAATCACTTTCTATTTTTTCATTTTTTAAGGATTTCATTTTGACCAAATCTTGGTAAAAAATAAATAAAGTCTTCTACCTTTTAGATGTTTTTTTGGTCCAACTGTCAAATACTTTCTTCTTTTTTTGTCTCATATCAACATTTGTAACATTGTAATACTCATAGCTTGTTAACTTTGTTTATGGCTTGTAATTCTTTAACAAAAACTTATTTGGGTGAAAGTTGGATTGGAAAAAAAATAAACTGAAAAGGTTAACCATAAACCATGTCTGCATCAGGTTCTACGTTAAGACACACAGAGCAGAGAAGCGATCCTGCAGTCTGTTTACCTGAGAGCCTGAACCAGGTTCAGATCTGTGAACTCGTGCAGCTCCACGAAAGCATGAAGGACCTGGATATTGAAGTCATCCCTGTTAAACAACATGAACAAAGCGACTTGCATTAAAACAAGTAGATTGCAATTTAATAAACACATTCAAAAACAACTTAAACTTATTTTATAAACTTAAGGTTTACATGACCATTCATCTGAAGCACTTTATCCAATTATGTTGCCATTACTTAATATGCATTGGCTTGCTTCAGGCCTTCCCTATCAGTATGTTAATAAATTGTATCAGGTAATGAAGAGGTTTCCACCGTTATGCTGGTGAAACTGTAAAATTCATAAAACTAACAGACTGTTTAGCTGATATAAAAAATTAGATAACTAATAGCTTTCTTTTAGAGGCTAAAAATGTAGTCTTGCTTATTGGACCCAAAACTCCCTCACACAAAAACCTAGAATACTGTCTAACCCTTGATGTTTAGTTTAGTCCTAATTGTCAGTCAAACTTTTGGGCGTGCTATTTTTTATATCTATATTTTTGTATATTCAAGCATCCAAAGCATGTTGAGCTCTTTTACAAGCATCGACCATGAGCTAAAAATGATAACTGTCCATTTCTAGGTAAACTATTACTTTAAGATCTTAAGTGCACAATGGGCAAGCTCACACTTGTCAGGAACCAAACCAGACCCACAGCCATATCACCCTGCAGTGCAAGACCGGTTACTCCCTGAAGCTAAGCAGGGCTGAGGGTGACCACATGGGAAAACTAGGTTCCTGTAGGAAGTGAGGCGCTCAACCTGTGGTCTGTGTGAGTCCTAATGCCCCAGTTTAGTGAAGGGGACACTATCCTGACAGTGAGCGCAGTCTTTCGAATGAGACGTTAAACCGAGGTCCTGATTCTATGTGGTCATTTAAATGGCACTTCCCGTAAAGAGAAGGGGTGTAACTGGCCAAATTCCCTTCATCGATCCTTACCCATCATGGCCTCCTAATTCTCTATCATTGCTCTATCCACTCCCCCCACCACTTGTGTGTTGAGCACACAGGTGCCGTTGTCCTGTAGCTGCCTTCGTATCATCTAAATGGATGCTGCTCACTGGTGGGGGTGTGGAGAGACCGCCCCTCATGATTGTGAAGTGCTTTGAGTGTATGACCATACTATATAAATACATTACATTACTGACACCTCCAAATGTCAAATTTAATGACTTGTGGTGTCTTTTTCCAAGTCTTATCTGAGATAAACAGGGTATTAGATCATTAAGGACTGAATCGTTTTTTTTTTTAAATGTGACTAAACTGGATGATGTGATTTCCCTAATGGGCTGATAGAGTGATCTTGTCCACTCTAGAGCCATTTCTGGTGATTTGCTGACAGGGAAACAAAAACCGGCAGACCCCCTTCAATAACAGAAGAGCTCAGAGATACAATCTGACTTAAAAAAATAAATAAATAAAATGCGGCTCTGTTTCCTGACCAGACACACCCAGACTGAAGAACAGGAGAAAACAAGGAGTGAACTCCAGGATTAGACCCGAAGGAAAGAGGATTCTTGCACAGACGCAGAAGAGCCAGTAGGTGTTGGCCAGTGATGTAGAATAACAGGCCTCTCTGAACTCAAGTCCTCTCTGAGTCAACATTCCTTAAACATGAAGAGCCTGATGAGCTTACAGTCGGGCTGTAAAGGCTAATCAAAGACACATGCGGATGGGATTTACAGAGTATCAGTACAAATGACAATAGATTCCAGGAATTTAGCTTCCGGTGGATATTAGGATAAGCCACAGCTTCTATCATTGTGGATAAAAAGGTACACAGCGAAACACAGCGAGCAATGCATAAGCTATTGATTTCCGTTTTATTTGGCTAGTGTTAAAATAAAACACAAATATGATGGACCCAACAAATAGACCTTCTCATCCACATGTTTAAAATAAGGTTTCATTAGGTAATGTATTTACTAAGGATGAACACTACTTGTACAGCATTTATTAATCATAGTTTAATATTTACCAATGCCTACTTAAAATCCAAAGCTGAGCTTGTTAACATTAGTTATTACACAGCTGTTTGGGATACTTGATTTTAATGCTTATTAGGCTCCATATTCTGAGGCCCTGTTTACACTAATGCGTTTTCGTTTTAAAACGCATATGTTTTGCTACGGTTATGCCATCCGTCCGGAGTTTTCGAGCTCCAAAATGGAGCGTTTTGAAAACGCTGTAGAGGTCGTTTTCATTCTAAAACGCTGCTGCTCCGTCTCAGTGTGGATGGGGGAAAACAGAGACATCTGAAAACGGAGGCGTGGCTGCAGACATTCGCTACCTGATTGGGGCTTTTGGATCATTGCGTATCCTTCCCTGATTTGTCAAGCCACTTTCACATGACTATAACGCTACCGGAAGATGGCAGACCAGCCTTCACTGTAAACAACAACATGGACACAGAAATGGGAGCGTTGTTTGCACTATTGTCTGTTTTACGCGCCATTGTGCAGTTAAACTCTGCCTTTTTTACTACAGCAGCTGCATATATTCGCAAGAGGCAAGCTATTGTTCGAGCACTTGCTAATCGCTCGCGTTCATCGTTCAACTAGCGTTTGTTGACTAACAATAGCCAAATGCCGAGCGAGACACATGCTTCCTGTTTATACTTGAACGCGCATGCCCAGAGTGCGCGAATGGTCATGTGATATACGTTTTTGGTGGAGTAGTGTGGACGGAGATAAGTTTATAAACGCTAGATGAAAAGCTAGTGTGGACGCGGATTGTTTTTGATCTAAAACGCAGTTTCAAAACAAAAACGCAATAGTGTAAACGGGGCCTGAGATAATAACCACTAAATAACACTAGCAATAGCGAATAAGTGAATAATGGCAGAAAAACAAATAAACACACACATACTGACCTCTCTCCCAGGTAGTCTCCTATTGCAGTCTTGTTAAGGCCTTCCCCCTTGTAGAGGAACCGAGCGATGTCTTCGCTGGTGTTCTTCAGAAGGTCGTTTTCAATCAGGAACTGAATCCCCTACAAACACACACACACCCAAACATATTCATATAGTTTCGACTCTAACAGATGATGAATGGATTTATCAAGTGTTTTAACAGACTTCTTAATCACCTTTTTGGGGTCCATGTTGAACTTCTTGCGGCCCATTGCCACTTGTTTGTTCCTCTGCATGTTTTTCCTGCAGGGACAACAACAACCAGTAAGGAAATGCTTTTACAAAACATTTCATACAAGTGATTTTCATCCTAACATCTCTGGCTCGTGGACCCAAAAGTTCAACATCTATTACAGTGATAGTAGAGGTTTGGCGGAATCAATTTGGGAATCAAAATTTGGTTCATGTTTCTCATTGGTATAATGTGTTTCATTCAGAGATGCACAACTGTTTCCACTGATTATAACATGTTTCTATTATGGTTAGAAGTGTTGGATTTCAACAAGACTTCATCCTCTTTACCACATTCACCGGAATAAGGAGTGACGGATAACGAGCAAACGAACAAATGAGCCGTTAATTTGTCATTGTTTTCATGCCATATCAGCAGCATTGCTATATTCATGGCAAGACTTCTTGTATGCATACAAATACATAAAAATAACAAGAGTGATAAAAAGTCATACAAGAACATACAAAAATTTGATCAATGATAAATATTCTAAAATTCCTCTAGAAGACACCTTTATGAACATTTCCCTTAAAATAAACACAATAAAAAAAAATTATCTAATATAATTTAAAAGTATATATTATATTGAAATATGTTTTTGATGGATTTTGGATGAATGGACGATTGGACAGATTTCTATTAAAGTATGTTTTTGAATGGATTTCGGATGGATGTTCTTTGAATGACTGGATAGATAGATGGACAGATGAATTTTGGATGGATGGATGGATTTTAGAAGGATGGATGATGGATGGATTTTGGATGGATGGGTGGGTGGATGGGTGAACGGGTTGATAGAAGGATAGATGGATGGATGGGTGGATGGATTTTGGATAGATGGATGTCATTTGGATGGACGGATTGATGGATTTTGGATGGATGGATGGATGGATGGATGAATTTTAAAATGGACTGATTGATGTATTTTGGATGGAAAGACGGATTTTAGATGAATAGATTGATGTATTTTGGATGAAAGGACAGGTTTTGGTTAAATGGATGGATGGATTTTGGAAGGATGGACAGATTTTGGATAGATGAATGGATGGATTTTAGGTGGATGGACGGATGAATGGATGTATTTTGGGTGGATGGACTGGATGAATGAATGGATGGACTGGGTGGATGAATGAATTGACAGATTTTGAATGGATGGATGGATCAATTTTATAAAGATGGATGGAATTTATATGGACGAATTATTGTATTTTGAAGGGATTTTGAATAGATGGATGGATGGATTTTGGGTGGATGGACTGGATGAATGGATAGATGGATTTTGGGTGGATGGACTTTAAATTAATAGATGGATGGATTTTGGGTGGATGGACTTTAAATTAATGGATGGATGGATTTTGAAACGATGGATGAATTGATAGATTTTGGATGGACAGACGAATTTTGGATGGATGGATGAATTTATGGATTTTGAATGGATGAATATCGTTATGTGGCTTACAAGCAATTGGTGTGGTGGTATAGCAAGTCAAAGACTTTTTTTGGCATTTCTCACACAGCAATCACATGTTCTGTCAGTAGGGGCAGAGCAGGGGTTTTTTGTGTAGCTGTTTTGGATGCTTTTGACCATGTGAGCATTTATATTATCAAAGCAATCAATTCAAATGTGATTTTGTTCTCTACATGTGGTGAAAAGAGGACAAGCTCCACACATATTATGCTCTCATGCTCATTTTAAAATTTACATATGTGGTTTCATTAACCAGATGCATTTAGAAATGTCCAGTTTCTTCTGGAACACATCCCAGACCACCTCCTGAAGTGGATTTATCAGTCTAAAATGCATTTCGGAGGGCATTAACACCTGCATTTTCATTAATCAGATAGCTATTCCACCCTAAAAAGGTGTAAACAGACCCAATATGGAGCTAAAGTGTGTTTGTCAGGAGACTCACCTCTCCTCTGTGGAGCCCAGGTTCTCAATCTCACTGGTGACTTCGGCTATCTCATCCTTCAGACGCTGTGGGGAGGCAACAGGAGACAGGCGGTTAGATCAAACCAGACTCCAGAGATGAGAACACTACACCATTGCAGTCAATAAAGATGAGTGATGAAACAAAGACTAATGTGAACATTGTGTTTGGAGCTCGGCTAAAAGCGAAACAACCCCATTAAATCAGAACAAAAAAATCTAAAATAAGCATGTCAAAAAACAAGGACAAACAACATGTCTAAAAAATAAAATTCAGAAATTTTTTTTTTACAAAAAATAAAAGAAAAACATGTGAAAATAATCATAATAATCATCTGAAAATAATCATAAAAAACATAACAACAAATGTCCCCAAAAAAAGAGAACAATAAGTTCAAAATATATGAAAAACATCTCTAGAAAAACAACATGTGCAAAAAAATTAAATAAGCATGTCCAAAAAAACATGGAAAACAACATGTACTAACAAAACATGAAAAAAACTGAAGAGAGAAACTGGAAACTGTGTAAAAATAAGAAAAAACTGCATATTTAAAAATAATTCAGAAAAAAACTATCCAATAAATAATCAAATACAAATAAAAAATCTGAAAACAAGAATGTACAAAAAAAAAGTCAAAAAATTTCTGAAAATTTGTGTCAAAAAACTATGGAAAACAACAGTGAAAATCTGAAAAAAAAAAAAAAAAACTTTTCTAACAAAAGTAAAAAAAAACATGTCCTAAAAATTCTGAAAGAATATAAAAATATATATTTTTTTGTTTTGATCTGAAAATAAGCAAGCCCAAAAACAAGGAAAAGCGTTTACAAACAAAATTTGAAAAAAGTAAACGAAAAAAAAACTATTTTGAAAAAAAAAAAAAAGTTAAAAAATACTGGAAAATAAACTTCCAAAATAAGGGGAAAACAACATGCAAAAAAGGGAAAAAGTAATAACAAATGTTGGAGAAAAAAAACAAAAACTAAAAAAAAACTAAAAAAAAAAGCAAACACACAAGAAAAAATTTTATCTGAAAAAATCATGTCCAAAAACAAGGAAAGGCAACATGTTAAAAAATCTGAGAAAAAAAAAAACATGTCCAAAAACATTCTGAAAACATGAATGTACAATAAGAAAAAAAGTAAAAATATATATTCTGAAAATATGCATGTTCAAAAACAAGGAACTACATGCACAAAGCATTTTTAAATATTAAAAAAGAAATAAAAAATGTACAAGAGAACAATAGGTCCAAAAACTATTGAATAAAGGTCTAAAAATAAATAAATTATTTAATAAAAAAAAATAATCTCTCAAAACATGAATGTACAAAAAAAGAGAAAAACATGTTTTAAAAAACAATGTCAAAAAGTCAGACAAGAATGTACAAAATGAGAAAAACATGCCAAAAAAGTTTTATCTGAAAATAAGCCTGTCATAATCAAGAACAACCAACATATAGAAAAATAATCTGGGAAAAAAAGGAAAAAAAAATCTGAATAAAAGAGTCAAAAAATAAATAAATAAATAAACCTGAAAAAAAAACTTTTTTTATCTGTCCAAAACAAAATCTGGAAAAAAGGTGTCCAAAAAAATTAGCAAAAAAAAAAAAAAAAAAAAAAGAAAAACATTTACCTATCTGAAAATAGGCAGGTCCAAAAACAAGGGAAAAACATTTACAAACAAAAAATATTAAAATATAAAAAAAATAAAAATACAAATTCTGAATAAAACATTTTGAAACAAATTTGGGAAAAAAAGTCCAAAAAAAGCAAAGAAAAAAAGTCAAAACATTTAAAATGAAAAAAAAGAGGAAGACAACATGTAAAAGCATGCAAAAATAAGGAAAACAGTAAAAAAAAAAAAATAATAATCCTGAAAAAAAAAGAGAAAAACAATATATAAAACTCTGAAAAATGTGCAAAAAGAGCAGAAAAACTGTCAAAAATTAGGTCTTGAAAAAAAGCAAAAACCCAACAAAAATAAATCTGAAAAGATCATGCCCAAAAAATGGAAAATTAAAATTTCCAAAAAAAAAAAAAAGATAAAACCAGGGGGGAAAAAACATGTAAAAGTCATCAGTCTTTGATGAACTGACAAAATCCAGCATGACAGATCAACTTTTCCTCATAGTTTAAACACACACTTGTCTAATGCCATATTATGATTACGGTGAAAACAGTGACAATTAAAGTTAGCAGTGAAGATTTTGTTCCTGATAGTTCATTTCTAATATCAACATGTGCCACAAAATATACAAGCAACTTTTCCTGCCTTATCATTTAAACACACACATTTATCGTGGACTGGATTTCATTGAACACGAGATTAAAACACAATGTCAAGGTCTACTAGAAGAGACTCTCCAGACGTTAGCGGCTCCAATCTAATTCCAGCGGATGAATGGTTTGCTCTAGACTGTCTTTGATAGAAATAATATTAAAGGAGGCCAACTGGAGAATGGCCCCAGAGGAAAGACTAGAGACATCACAATTAGATTATTTTACCATGTTTTAGAGAGATTAATGAGGTTGAGACACAAGCCTGCCTTTTCTCCCTCTCTGTAAAAAATGCAGGGCTCACAAATCGATTAAGTTATACTAGTTGTTTTTCATTTAAGTGAATTGAACATGGAACAATTAAGTTGTCCCCAAAAAACCTCAGAAATTGTGTTGATTCCACTCAAATCATTTATTTCAGGATTATTTGCCGGCGGTCACACCATGAAGAGTTTCCCCTCCTCGTATTCATTTTACCGTCTCTTCACCTGCTGAACGGTGAGGAAATTCTCTCAAGTGTCTGTTCGCTTTTGGTTTATAACTCTTAGCAAAACCCATAATCATTAAAGGTGTACATCTTCTCAAAGAAAAGTGGCTCAAATAACATCAAGTCTCTCAAAAGTAGCATGAAAAAAAAAACGGTTTAATGAAGCAGCGCATGCATTGAGACAGTCCCATAGAAACTGAAATTAATTTGAAGTACAGATGTAGTGTACTGGAGGTCATGATGACTGATCAAATCCACTAGACTGTGTTTCAGTAAAGAGTGATCAGAGTTTTCCTCGTGTATGAGTGTCCTTTACGAAACATCCCCGCCCAATTCCTGTCCTCATTACTCACTTCCCATTTTGGACCAATCGTGTTGGTACTTGGTGAATTATTATTGGACAGAGTCTCCATTACGCCACATAAAACTTTTTAATGTATTCCACATATTTATCGAGAGAAACTGTGGGTCAAGATGATATTTTAATATTCGTTATTTACATTATTCATTATTTATTATTTACATAAATGATAGCCTAACCCTAAACAAATGAATCCGTCATGACGATCTCTACAAGTGCAGGAGTTATCTACACACAATATGTTGTATATGCTTAATCCCAATTAGAATAATACTACAAACTATAAAATACTATTTATCAAAATACCTAACCAAATATCAGACAAATGCATATGCTCAACGCAAGCTGTAAATTTAAAGCGGGCTGCGTTCCAGACTCCAGACTGACGTATAATGTCTCCGACAACAACAGTAATGCTATTTAGCAATTTGTTAGCATCTTTTTAAAGAAGCGTAACAGATTTTAAAAAATCAAGAGTGTGATGTAACTGATGTGTTTTATGTCGTAGAATAAAACGTTTGTGTTAGCATTAAACCTTGTCTCAGTGATTTAACTGAAATCCCACTCTAAAAACTCATTGACTTTGGGATGAGGGAACCGGAACTGCTAAAATGCTAACATGCTTCTGGGTTTTTGCATACAAATTGACGTCATAGTTCCTCCACTCTATATAGCGTATATGAGATAAATGACGTCAGTACGTAATAACCGGTTAGGATCTATCATGGCCCATTTCTACCAAGTGGTACGGTACGGTATGATATGGTTCGGTACGCTTTTATGACCGTTTTAACTGTCAAAAAGGAACCTAAAATGGCCTGTTTCCACTGAGTGGTACGGTACGGTTCAGTACGCTTTTATGGCCATTTCCAAAAAAAAGTCAAAAAGCGTACTGAACCATACCACTTTTTCAGCACCCTTTCGAAATGCTAACACAAGAAAGGATACCAAAAGGTGGAGTTACTCGCGCAGCTGAACGCTGATTGGTTACAGAGATACGTCTCGTGGAGCTAGCCAGAATAAAAACAAAGGAACCACTATGTTTTAAATACACAGCTGAGACATTACGTGGAAATACTATGTGCATATAATAACGAGCCATGGATGGTTCAAGCCTCAGCTGGGTCAGTTAACGTTTCTGTTTGGAGTTTGCATGTTCTCCCTGTGTTTGCGTGGGTTTGCTCCGGGTGCTCCGGTTTCCCCTACAAGTCCAAAGACATGTGGTGTAGGTGAATTGGGTAAGCTAAATTGTGTAGTGTATGTTTGTGTGAATGAGTTTGTATAGGTGTTTCCCAGGGATGGGTTGCAGCTGGAAAAGCATCCACTGTGTAAAACATATGCTGGATAAATTGGTAGTTCATTCAAATTGGTAGTGGTGACCCCAGATTAATAAAGAGACTAAGCCGAATAGAAAATGAATGAATGAGATTAAAATACAAACTTTTAAAGGGCATCTATGGTGAAAAATCTACTTTTTAAGCTGTTTGGACAGACATATGTGAAGGTATAGTGTATAGACCGTCAAATTGGGGTGATGTAAACGCACCCAGTCCTTTTTTTTTTATTTAACAACATAAAAACGATAGACCAATTGGAGCGGTTTTGACCGCAACTTGGCGTAGAAGTGGGGTCCCCCCGCCCACCAATATTGATTGACAGGAGTGCATTACCATATGCTCAGTTTGTTTTCACGTGCGCCATTTTCAGCCTGCGAGTCAAATCGATGCCACCAAAGAAACACCCTTGCTCTATTTTTAGATGTAAGGCTCATTGGGCTCAACACAAGATCAACATTCACCACGTTATTGCTCTCCTCTGTGCCAGTGTTTGTGAGTTTGGTGGGTTTGCATACATGTGTACTTTTCATTGTGTCTTCCTTAAACTTCAGCCGTTTACATTTACCGTGGTCACAGAAGCTCCCTGTCATCTTAACTAGGTGCAGCTGGAAAGTGCGAGCGCATTGCCTCACGTGTGTGTCCCTCCACTGAAATAACAAACTTGCCTTAAGAAGGTCACACACCAGAAGCGGCGCTCGGCAACGCGAAGCGCAGCACCATGCATTTTAGAATTCTAAACGTAGGTTTTTAATCGGGGTACACACAACGGCGCCACAAGTCAGCGGCTGTCAACGACGCCCAGCCACGACTCAGGACACTGTTCATATTTCTGCCATGCCACAGAAATAGTTTCAACTGAATACTTTCAGCAACATTAACTATCTGAATAGTTTCATTTTAAACTTTTTTTTTTAACATGCGAATGTGCGCGTCTGGTGTGCCGTGTCGCGGCTCTGAGCGGCGCATCGAGTGTATGACGCCCTTCAGTCAAAGTTAATTCAGTGTGCTTGGTTATTAGTCTCGGTGTAGGCTATAAGCTCGGAGCTTTAAACTAGCACACAGTTGGCTGTAAAACTATACAAAGACACAAATGATTTTGTACTCTCTGCTTGGTCTGTGTCCGAGTCGTACATGTACGGCTGAATGCTGGTCCACTCACGCATGTTGCTTCTCTCTGTCTGCCTGTTTGTCTGTTGCCATACACAAAGCGGGGGAGCTCTTGGCTCCGCCCCCTTGTTAAATTGGGCGGGAAGTCGAAACTAATTTTCATGTGAAGCAACATGCCCCTAAAACGACAACCTGTGTACACGCCCCCAAAATGACACTTTTTAACACATTATAATAAAAAATCTGAATTGTGTTATAGACATATATATATATACACACATTTTTTTTATCCAATATAGTGCATTTTCAAGCTTTTATATGTTTTTATGTTTTTTTTTTCCCTGCATATAAAGAATAATCATCAAATGCTGTAACACCTCCGTCTTTCGACAAAAATCAGGCAGGCAGTCACAGCTACCGAAAGATCCCAAGTGATGTTCAAGCACAGGTCACGCATTTAATTACATTTAATGTTAGCCTTTTAAATAAGACAATGTTTTACTTGATATGATTACAAAAACAATGTTTCAAGTAGCAAAAGAACCAGGAAAAGCTGTTTAGGTTAACAGGTAAAGCAAATATGCCTACAGATTTTTGTTTTTATATTAATTATACCTGAACAGGACTTGCCACCAGGTACAATCAGAATTATTAGCCCTCCTGAATTATTAGCCCCCTGTATATTTATTTTCCCAATTTCTGTTTAATGGGAAAAAAATGCAACACATTTATAAACATAATAGTTTTAATAACTCATTTCTAATAACAGATTTCTTTTATCTTTGCCATGATGACAGTAAATAATATTTGACTAGATATTTTTCAGCTTAAAGTGACATTTAAAGGCTTAACTAGGTTAATTAGGTAAACTAGGCAGGTTATGGTAATTAGGCAAGTTGTTGTATAAGGTTTGTTCTGTAGACAATCGAAAAAAATATTGCTATATGGGGCTAATAATTTTGACCTTAAAATGGTGTTTGAAAAATTTAAAACTGCTTTTATTCTAGCCGAAATAAAACAAACAAAACTTTTTTCAGAAGAAAAAATATCATCAGACATACTGTGAACATTTCCTTGCTCTGTTAAACATAACTTGGGAAATATTTGAAAAAGAACAAAAAAATTCATAGGAGGGCTAATCATTTTGAACTAGTGTCTTAATATTGTCTTATTCATTTATCCATGATAGGCCTAAATCAGCATTTCTAATCACTAAATCACTTCTTTAATCCCCCCCTGCCCCTTCCAAAAAAAGGAGATGTTTTTGTCAGTCACACATCTCTAGTCTCCAGTACCAGTGCACAACAAAACACATCCGAGTTTTTTGGATCTGAATGAATGATTCACTTCAGTTCTGCATTACCTGAATGTCGTCCAGCAGCTCCTGCTTTCGGCGCCGAATGTTTTCCAGCTCTTTTTGTTCCTCTGGCGTGAGGTCGTCGGGCACTGAGGGAAAAGATACAAATATATTTACTGTCTGCCAAACATCTTAAAACAGATACAAATGTCAATTGAACAAAATATACAAAATATCAATATACTGAAGAATGCTGGGAAAAAACAATTAGTGGTTTTTGTTCCTGATCTGGATGTCGATGGTTGCTTTTTTCCAACATTCTTTAGTGTTTGTGTTCAACAGAATAAAGAAACTCATAAAAGTTAGGTGAACATTCATATTTAGGTGAACTGTCCCTTTAACAATCAACATTTACTTCAAATTTAAACAAAAAGAGGCATCAGGGGGTGGGAGGATATTATTAATAAAGACTAGTAACAGACTCATAAGTCATCAGTAAAATATTTGTACTATTTATCACATTCCCACTTCTGAAACCCATAACGAAGGTGTATCTTCACCACTTCAGGTGATTGCAAAGGTTTGAGTTTTTAAGCATATTTAGACCCTCAAAAATGTGATTCATTCTACAAAAGAAGAAAAAGAAGAAGAAACTGAGCAATGCTAATAGGGCCTACACATTGTTGGTGCTGGGTCCCTAAAAATAATAATAAAAATGTATATAATGATAAAGATGAATAATACAGTTCAAGAAGTATTTTTTACGGTTGATAACTTCCGTGATCTGAGTGATAAAATGTGGTAAAAGCATTTCCAAAGTATCTTTTTTTTTCTTCGTCAAATCTGATGCAACACCTGATACCTGACCTCAAACCTGATGCAACACAGAGATTGCAAAAAAAATAGACCAGTACGAAAAGCTGACTATTAAAGAAACTCTTCATTTGACAATGTTAAAAACAGTTCTCTGAATCTGAGGGAAAGATAGGACAAAGCACTTGATATACACACGCAGCTCTACTGTACTGATGCTGATGATGATGATGATGACAATGATGGAAAACCCCTCAAAATCAGACCAGCACGCTTTACAGTTCTGCGTTCTCCAGCAGTCAACAATAAGGCAAATAGAGATCAGTGTTGGCAGAAAAAAAGTCACATGAATTCAAATGATCGACACCTGCCTCAATACAAAACTGACAAATGAGTCAATATGAAAAGGCCGGGTTTCCATCCTAACATGAAGCAAATCTTTTCAAAGTTTGCAAAAAAAAACTAATGTGAATTAGGTGATTTTCCATCAGGTTTTTAGAGCAGCTCACTGTAGTATTGGTAACCTACTGTAGAAACCAACAGTAAACAAGGCAAGCATAATAGAGACAGCTGAATATTCAGCATTTCCATTAAGGTTACACAATATTGGAAAAATCTGACATTGCAATATTTTCTTTTTCTGCTATATACAGTATATTGCGATATGACTACAATTTCACAAGGTGAATTGAATATCTCTATTTGGACAGAACTAATCATTTTAGATCAAATGGTATGGTTCCGTAGGGGAGTGCATCTGCATAAAATATAATGAACAATCTACAAGCATAGTTAAATAAAGCAATAAAGTAACAAAATACAAATGTTCTACATAGAGTAACTCTATAATAGTTGCTCTACAATAGTTGTTCTATATTAGGGCTGCTCGATAATGGGAAAAATCATAGTCATGATTATTTTGGTCATAACTGTAATCACGATTATTCAAAACGATAACTGTTGAAGTCAAAATTAACCCCCCTGTGATTTTTTTTTTTAAATAAACATTTCCCAAATTATGTTTAACAGAGCAAGGAATTTTTCTGCAGTATTTCCTATAATATTTTTTCTTCTGGAGAAAGCCTTATTTGTTTTATTTTGGCAAAAATAAAAGCAAGTTTACATATTTTGAAGCCTATTTTAAGGTTAATATTATTAGCCCCCTTAAGCAATATATATTTTTGATTGTCTGCAGAAGAAACTACTGTTATACAGTGACTTTGAACTGCATTTTAATCTGAATACTAGTAGGCCTGTCACAATAGTCAATATATCGACTTATCGCAGAACACGTAGACATGACTTCAATCATTTTTGGTGATGCAATATATATATATATTCAATATATATATATATACAATAGATATATATCGCCCACCCATACATAAAAAACAATTCTAGCAACTCTAGTAAATACTAATTACTATAGTATAATTTCATGTTCAATAGATCTGGTAGCCGATATCTCAGCCTCTTTTACTTTTTACCTTTTTTACTATTATTTATTTGTTTAGGATATACATTTCCAGATTCTGATTCCAATAGACAATTATTAAAATGACTATAATTAAATGAAATATTTTTTTAATAAAATATGATGTGTTCTTTGGAAGAATGTTTGCACTGTGATGCTATTATATTGTCATTCTGGCATTATATAAAGAGTGGCATAAAATGGTCCAAAAATTACAATAATATCGTTTAGCGCAATATATTTTGGTGCAATATACCGTACAACAAAAAAATAGATATTGTGACGGGCCTAAATACTAGTATCTTCAAAAATATATAGTAAATATTATGTGCTGTCATCATAGCAAAGATAAAATAAATCAGTTATTAGAAATGAGTTATTAAATCTATTATGTTTAGAAATGGGTTGAAACAAAAATCTTTCCATTAAACAGAAATTGGGGGAAAACGGGGGGGTCATAATTCAGGAGGGCTAATAATTCTGACTACAACTGTATATATACAGTTATTTTCCTCCGTTAATAAGGAATAGAATAAAAATATGAAACTAACTGTGCTTTAAGCATCTTCACTGTTTGGAAAAAAATTAAAATAAAAACAGTCGGCAGCAGGAATATTGCACGCTGTCACTTTAAGAGCAGTGTGGTTCCGATTAATGGTTTCACTTTGACGTGTCTTTTGATTTTCAACTCGTTTGTTTATTACACAAATGAGGGTTAACATGAATAATCACAAAACACCGTGTTTTGACACAAATTTGCATGTATTTAACCATTAAATCGCTCTCATTAAGATGACTTTAGATGTGTGTGCTCTGCTCGTCTCTGAAGCAGAGTGCACACACACACACACACACACACACACACACACACAGCATGCAATCTCCTTCGTGCTTTTGAAAACATGAATGATTCAAATTCATCAATGAATGATGCACATCCTGTGCTGCAAAGGTTACAATCCAATACATACTTTTAGTCATTTTCATGTGGAACTGAGCTGTGGAGAGCAATAAATGTGTACAACTGTACAACTGGAAAGGGGGCGGTATATGATGCAATAATCGTTTTATCACGATTAATGTTTTTTAATAATCGTTAGAAGCCAAAATCAAAATCAAATTTTCGATTAATTGCACAGCCCTATTCTATATTGAGTCGTTCTATATGGAGTCATCCAATATAGAGTCGTCCAATATATAGTTGTGTTATAATCGTCATTCTATAATAGTCATTCTATAATAGTCGTAAATTTCTATTATAAATCGGATTAAAAGATCCAAATCAATTAAACACATTTTATGAATAGGTTACTTTGTGCATTGACTACATAAAATGATAGATATTTGCTTTATTTAATTTCTGATCTATTAGTAGGGTTGTCGCGATAGCATTAATTCATGTTACAATACTATACCAGCTGAAGTAACATGATACCAAATAATATTGCGATACTGTAATTCAAAACTCAAATCTATGAAATAAATTTTAAAAACTGTCAGAAATAGCATACTTTATGTTATAAAGGGCCTACTAGAATTTAATTCACAATTCCCTTATTACTGAAAAAAGTATTATTTGCACGTCACTTCACACAAAAATGTACAAAACTAAACATTTAAATAATGTTTAATGTGCATTTTTTCCAACAAAATTAGGCTATATGAGGTGGTCAAAAATTGTTTCAATGTTTTCTTTTGCCATTTTTGGTTTTCATCTATTGTTTTTTTTTTAGTTTTGTAAGGTAACAATCCAAAGTTCAAAGTTGTGAAATTCAAAATTTCACATTGTAAGTCGCTCTTTTTAAGAGATTGTTGCGATTGTTGTTGCTACTAAATCATATTGACGGGAGCAGAAATTAACTGATTCAGATTCGAACTGAAGCGTCCGAAAACGTGCAATAGGCTACCATAAAAGGCGCAAATTCTACAACTTTAAAGAGCTCCATGGACTATTCAAATGAAATGGTCTATCATTGGACAAACGTGTGAGCATTTAAGTGACTTTTCCACATGCAACATTATGTTTTGTAGATCAACCATTATTGACGATACTGCTGTTTACATAAAACAGTGGCACCGCCAGTATTTTGGAGGCATAGTATCACGATACTAACACAGTACCGGTAAACCGCGCAACCCTATCTATTAGGCCTAAACACTTACTATACACTATTTAGAAGTTTTAACATCATACAGTATATCAAGGCTATTTAATTGGCCTTGGCCTGCGAGGCAATTTGTTCCGGCCCTCCAAATAGTGTGACCAAGACATCAAAAATAAATTTAGTTCAGTCGAAAAACGGCCACTATAGTTATGAAATGATGTGCGTCTGTTCAATACAGCATGAGCTGCAGTTGAAGGCTGCACAGAGCGTGAGTCACCAGACATTAAGCAAGTGAGCGGCGCGAACAGTCGAAAAAATTTGGATACTTAAGCTTAAAGGCTTCTCAACGCCGCGTTTCTGTTGCACGGAACGAAACTGTTGCAACTAAACAAAGTTATGCCACGTGTGCGCTAGTTTAAAGTTTCGAGCTTATAGCTACGACAAGGCTAATACGCACGCCTCTGGATTAACTATAGCAGCGGCTTATTCACATACCGCGTCTTTTCCTCGCGAAAGTTTGCTACTTCCAATATTAGAATATATGTCAATATATGATGCGCTCGCGCCTTCCAGACGCAACGAGTAGAAAACATCGTAGCAGTGAGAGTTGTGCGTGGCTTTCATTGCAATGAAAACAAAAGATATGTTAGACGAATTATTACACATTATTATGTATGTATGAATGCAGATGATAACAACAGTTCATTTAAATACTTAGCTAAAATAAAGCTTAAATTTACATTAGACGTGATGACCGTGAAACCATGATTATTCTTCAGACTATATAATCGTACAACCAAAATCTATAATTGTTGCATCCATAATTGTTACGCAGTTCAAAACATAACACATGAATGTGTCTGAATGTAGAAGAAGCCTACTTAAGCAATGCACTGCTTTTGTTGTGCTTCGAAATACAACATTTGAATATGTTTGTAAAAAAAAGCCACATTGTACAATGCACTGCGGTTATGTAGTTTCAAAATACAATATATTGAAATTTTTTATAAAACAAATACAATGTGGGGGTCTTGAGCAAAAATACAACATATGAGCTCTTATATGCTGTTGTGTCATCACTCATATTGCAAGTCATATCTCTCCGGCTCCTCATTTGGGATGCTTTTCATGAACTGGCCCCCATGATAAACTAATTGAATAGCCCTGCAGTATATGCTTTCATTTTTATAAAACTTAACATATATTTTAGCACATCGAAAGTAATTAATGGGCCTTTGACTAAAAACATTATGCAAAGGTTTAGAAATTGACTGAGCAAAAAAAAAAAATGTTCAATACAAAAAAGACTCCAATACAAAACCAAAGATTATCAACGACAAACTGTATATCTGTCTTTCTTGTGAGCTTCAGCAGTGTTACTTAATAAACCCTCTCATGTTTGTGGCTTCAGTCATTGTTGGGAAGTTCTTTTAAAAGTGGAAGTATTAACTACTTACATCGAAATATTGTTATCGATCAATAGGGAAAAGAATTATCGAGATTGCTTTTTTGCCATATTGCTTAGCCCTAGCTACATGTTCAAAAAGGTTCAACGAAAATTTGCAACACTTCTTGGTTGCATCTGGGATGCACAATGCATTAATAACATGGTGGGTTTTTTTTATTTATTTGATGATGTGAACCAAACACAGATGCTTGGTCATGTTTGTCGTGACTCCTTGCTTGCAACATATTCGTTCATTACAATAATTACACTTAGCTTCGTCATTGGTCGTTTACAAATGTAGTGATGCATTCGAGCACTTTACAAGGTCCATCTCTACACTAATGTTTATTATTTAAGGTCTGGTAGTTTGGCAGTGTGGAAGGCCAGATTGTCAAGTGGAAAAATAAAAATTGTGCACTTATCAAAAAAATATTAGATTTTTTTATCTAAATATCTGTTTCAATTGATTTTCGATTCCCAACTCTAGTCATAAAGAACATTTTGCTCTGATCAGTCTCAAAAGCAGCTCTACAGTTGTTTTGACTGAATGAAGGGTGTAGGCAAAGAAAAAACACAATTACCCAGAGCCTCTAGACATAAACAAGCTCTTGAAGACCCAGCCCAACTTCCATCTAGTCAGGATTGGCACACTTATTTTCCATCCAGTACCACTGGATGGCTCGAGAAATGAATACCCGGAGATCTTCCCCTTCAGATCTAAATCCGTTTAGAAAGCCTCTTGGAGTCAGGGGGCAAAAGTATGCCTGCACCATCACTCCTATCAAGAGCTTTAATACGCAATGAATGATCTGCTGAGAAACGGCAAAATACGTGCACCATCTCCAAATGATTCTGAGATCTGATATTATTGCTGATTAATGACTAGCAAAATCTATAACAGAATTACATTACCAGCGGAAAGCAGACGACCACAGACAATGCTTCTAGAAATTAAAGTAGATGTGTTCCTACTTTAAATTAAGAAGCCTTAATTATGATGTACAAACATTTAAATAAATCATTTTATACAATGCACTTTGCACGTTATTACACTGTACTCTATATATTTTTTTTAATTATATGCATGCTATTACATCTGTAGGTAATTTCTCTCATTACATTTATAATGATGCTATTAACCCATCCCTTACACCCTAACCCATCCCTAAACCTACCCATAGCACCAAACCTGTCTTTACCATGCCCTGTATGAGCCTTTGAAGTGTTGTGTAATACAATATGAACACAATAAGCACACTGCGCTCGTTTTTGATGCAAGTACCTAGTAGTTAAGGCAACTTAATATAAAGTAAAATCATAGACACCTACAGAGATTTTTTCTCAAAGATCGGATCAAAGGAAAATGAATAAACTTCCAGCATGAACAGCATAAATTGGCACTAGTCATTGGTACAATTCCATGAATCAAACTTTGGAGTGGAGTATCCTCAGGGCCTAGAAGTAGAAGGATACAAAGTAGGTATACAAGTGAAGGTATGGTTGGGCAATGTCGACCAATTTGGCATCGTACAATGTCTAATGTGAATCATCGCGATGGACGATGGCATTGCCGCTGAATTATTTATTAATAATTAATTCATTCATAACAAATTAATTATTTGTAGCCTACCGTTTCAGCTACCTGATCCAAATGGTCATGGAACCAAATCATAAATAAATAAAGATAGGTTACACACAAATTACCACCTGTCAATCACTTTTTCTGCGGGACTCTGGCATGAATAGGCAGAGTGATCTTTGTTGTTATAATGGCGTCTGCAAACTTGGTTAATAAAAAAAAGGTGCACAACCAACAGGAACCAACCAACAGTATCTGAGGTTTTTGCTAAAATTACTAAGTACAAGCATGAAAGCGAAAGATTAAAGCAGTGTACTGACGCTGTGACACGTTACCTGATAGATTCAAAAGACTGAAGAGTCTTTAGATAGAGACAAGATTAATTAAATATCATGTTTCACATTGTGAGACGTGATCCAGCAGTACATCCTTGATAAAATGTCTAACGTGCATTGCTCGCCGTGTGTGTGCGTATGGTCACGTGATGTTCGTTTTTATTGGTATAGAGTGGAAGGAGAGCTGTTCAGAAATGCTAGATGAAAGGCCAGTGAGAATGTGGATCGTTTTCGTTCTAAAATGCCATTTTAAAACTAAGATGTATTAGTGGAAACGGGGCCTAAGTGTGTATTTTTCATGAGCGGGTTGCTGCTGCGACGGGGGCAGAGAAACGCAATGCTGCCTCAGCTTCGTGATGTCTATCAGCGATGGCATTGTCTATCGACCCAACCCTAAGTGAAGGTACAAACAAGTGATCATAAAAGTTCATGTTTGCCCTGTTTCCACCTGGTATTAACAAGCATTCTTCAGCGATCCAATCACAAGTGTTCAGCTGAGACAAATTACCATTTCCACATGGTATTAGCCTGCATACTTGGTTGATGTTTTCAGACTGCATCTTTACTTTTGGCAAAAGAACTGGTCACCCAGACTGAGCCTGGTTTCTCCCAAGGTTTTCGTCTCCACTTCCGTCAATTGGCAGAGTTTTAGTTCTTGTCACTGTCTTCTCTGGGTTGCTTAGTTGGATTTGGTTTTATTGAATTGATGTTTTATTCTTGTTTTCCGCTCATCCTCGTAAAGCTAGCTTGGCCACAATAAATCAAAATGACCTTACTTGCTCTTATTTCTCCTTACTTTCACTGTATCCAATGTTTCATGAGTGAGTGGGAAATCAAGTCAATAGAAAAAATGTGGATGTCAACCTGGAGTTAAATCACAATCTGTGTTGGTGTTAACTGAGCAAAATAATTAATATCTTGTTTCTCGCAACACATGTCATAACAATACAATATCCAAAAACAATATCCAAATTTTGACCACCTCTTAGTGTTGCTGAAAGTTAACAGGATGATTTAAACCTTGTTTACACCCACCTTAAGTGTCATCACAAATATTTAATACAAGAAGAATGGCACTACTGCATTAAAAACATGATAAAAGCCAAAACGGTGGCTAGTTGTGGCACTATTGTCTCACAAGAACAAGTTCCCGGTTCAAACCCCTATAGCATGAAAAGCCTCTATGTGAAGTTTGCATATTTTCACTACGTTGGTGTGGGTTTTCTTGGTGCTCAGGTCTCCCCCACAATCCAAAGACATAACAGTCCTGTGATGTCTGCATGCATCTAGGGTGGTCCTTGTCTGTGGCCCAGCATCCCTACAACCCTACAGAGGTCAACTGGATGGAATGTTATAAATGCCTACAAACCGGATGGCTAACTTGTGGCTCGCTCATTGTGGAGAGCAAAAACCTACCTGAGCTAAAGCTTAACCAATTTGCTTCAACTTGCCCAGTTGCTGTTTTTTAGGACCCTTCCATTTGTCTGCTTTCTATCCACCACTAAGTAAGTCACTTTCTTAGGTTGTTTCTAACTAGATTTGATCCCAATAAAAGACCAATAAAGTATGTGTCTCTTTGGTTTTACTTTCCACATATACCAACCAAAGCGCTTGCAAAGGTAGAACAGCATGCCAGACCTCTGTAGGCTGACCCAAAGGCTGAAGTACTGACAAACGCATTCTGTAGATGTGTGCTGTCATTGTTCGAGGCACTGGGCTAACTTTAATGTACTGCGGACTGGTTCTGGCCAGCTGAAAAAGGCAGAGTCCAGCATTTCCAAGGCCCATGTGGGATTGCTTGGCGGGCGAACACAGAGGTAGTGGGCGGATCATTGATCACTGAACTCCATAAAGCCATCAGTGCAACAATGCTCTGGATAAAAAAAGACAACACCATTCCTCACAGGGGCTTCTTGGCCTGAGTTCTGCTACAACTGAGGATTGTTTCAGGATTTGCCCTAAAACGAAAAGCATACCTGAAATGGTAAACATTCCCCGAATCCAGACTGACCGTAAATAATAATCTTTCTAGACTTGAGCGGACCACCTGTTTCATCCGCTACATAAATCAGTAAAATAAAAAAGTGCACCTTTAAGTGCACTAAGGATTACTGTATGTCCAGTGAATGATCGCGGACCAGAATTGTCACAAATGACTGCATGAAGCCACTAACATGTTCAAGTTTACAGACAGCCAACAAATCAGCTTCCAGTTTGTAATAAAACTGCTCCATATTTATATCTAATATTCAATTTAGAGAATGTGCTAACACCCAGCCAAGTAAGCGCTAAAGCAAACTGACCTGATTCTGAAATTTCTAATCAAATGTCTCCGTCCAGTTCCGTTCACTCATCAAAACAACCTCCTTCATTATACAAATGAGCAGTGCAGCCCCCAAGAATAAACTCAAGCTAAGGCAGTCAAGTGTTCAGACAGACATTAGCTACAGCAGACCAAGAAACAAGAAGAGTCATTTCACATACTGCTCAAGTCCATGTGCAGACGCTCCTCTCCATCCCACACTCCTTTCTCTCTCTCCTCCCTCTGAAATCAAGCCTTCAAAACAAGCAAGCCCCATCTAGTGGTCACTTTTTGCCCTTTACTGCACATTCACTACTTATTCATCAATTTTACAGTCCACCAAATACTTCAGTAACAATTCAGTCTCATACAGCTAGAAACCATGCTAAAAATCAACTCACCAATGAGAGTTTTTACATTTAGGTGCATTTAATGAACCTTTCATTAACTTTGATGACATGTTCCAGCTAGGCATGTCTTTACTGTTGAATGGAATAGGCGGCGGTATCACACATCTTCTGAAGTAGTACATCCAAATATAAGAAAATAAGATATAGAGACAAGCGACAGAAGCATTAGTAGTGCGTGTTAGCCAAGTAAACTGTAAAAGAGTCAACAACTACATAAATAAAAACTGCCTAACATTAACAAACACAATTAAATGCCAAATCCACAGTGCTTTGGGAATGTTTATGGATTTGATCAGCTCAAGCTGTTCTGATCATCTTTAGTAGACTCTGATCTTTCTTTGGACATACTGTTTATATTTCATGCAATGAAATAATTCTGGGGGCCATCATGCCATTTTTCTTGTGAAAATGAACAAAAATCCTGGTGTATCCTGTCAGCTTTGAAAAACAAGAAAAGAAAAGGGGAAAAACACTTTTGTGAAAGAGTTGACGAGATATTTTAAACAACTATCAAAAGTACTTGTAGGGCTGGGTGATTATTCAAAAGGAAATTGCAAATGAGATTTAAGTGAAGTTTCACAAACTAATTTTGAGAGGATCACGATATAATAGATCACGACTGCTCTCCTATCTGTAATCATTAGTAAGCCAATTGGATTAATCCAAACTCACTATAAAAAGTCTGTCAAGAATTACTCCCTTATCTTCGTTTTCAGAAGAATCCCCATTTCACCCCATTTCCCCCCTTTACCAGGGGGAGCTCTCGAGGACTACCTGATCTCGTATCCCCTTCCATGCTTGTCAACCAGGTGGGAGCTCTGGGCTCAATTATCTCCGAGCTCAGGGTTCTCTCCCAGGACAGCATGCTAAACCTGCTAATATTATCAAGCAATATCTAAGTGTGAACTCTTGAATCAAAACCTGCGATTAGCATGATGTCTTATCAATGGAACACTGCTCTGTAATTAGTTGTAAATGTCCTCCACAGGCCAAAGGGCACTCTAGTGCTGAAACTCCAAACGTGCCACAAAAAAGAAACTCACATGGGAAATTCCTATAACAGTTATTGAACAGGAGATTGAACAATTTTCGTTGATTCAACCTGACTAACCATTACATGACTACAGAATTCTCTCCCAGGAGGAGTTATTTCAAACAATTCACTGAAGTTGGAATAAAAACATGTTATCATACATGGTATTTGCCACACAGTCATAGTTCACTGAGGATTAAATAGTTTTCAATTTTAAAATATTTTCTGTAGCTTATTAGCAAACTACGGCACGGTGTACACTTAAAAAAAATGACTTTTGCTCCTCTAAACGACTTATTTAAAATGAGTTTTAATGTTTTTTGTGACATCATAACCGTTTCATGTTCAATATACTTAAAGTTGTAAAAAACGGTTACGTTAACTTAATTGATTTGTGTTGGGACTAGGCATGGGCAGGTATAAGATTCTGACGGTGTGATAACTGGATAAAAATAGCACGGTTTCACAGTATTGTGGTTGCTCCTCTAATATATGCTCTTTTTTAAATGTCTGGGTAAAAAAAAACAAAAAAAAATCCCTTTAAACACAATATATTTTATTTTGAGAAACATTTAAAATATTTTGGAGCAGTAAACATGTCAGACTTATGCTGTCTTCATTAGTTTCAAAAACACAGATTTCTTCACAATATAAACTGCATCTTTGGTTATCTTTTCTGCTGGAGATGTACTGTAGTCATAAAATACAAAAAATACGTAAAACAAGAACTCTTACATATACCATAGAAATGGTATAGCAGAAAATGTTGGCGGTTTTAAAACCTTGACTTTTTCAAACCATGGTATACCTTGAAAACGGTTATCATCCCATGCCTAGTTAGGACAACATAAAGGAAGTATTTGGAACCCTGCATTTTTACAGTGTAAATACTGCTCCATCTGAGGTGAGTCCTAGAGGCTACTGGAACTGGCTTTATTGACGAAAAGAACAAGACAACTGCCTTCAAATAATTGCACAGCCCTAAGTGATTGCACACATTATGAAATCTGACCCCCTGGACAAATCTGACTCCCCCTTGCGTGTATGCCAGTCACACAGCGCCTGCAGCTGTCACAGCGGTTTATCATAAACCTTTTATCGATCTTTTCTTTTGCAATTGACAGCAAGAACAAACATAGAAGCCTTGTCAAATTGACAAGCAGCACCTGAATGTGTTCAAAAGAATTAAAAGCGACAAAATGGGACAAATTTATACGGTATTTTGAAAGTGAGACCACCTCATATTCACTCATTATAAGTTCAGTATTTATTACACGATGGTCTTTTCTTTACATTTACGTTATAACACATTTAGCTCTGCATTGTGGTCTGTTATTGCATAATGACTTCAATTCTGATTATATTATACTCATTGTATTTATTTATTTATTTATTCTGTTTATTCTGTTTAGTTGATTAATTTATTTTAGCCCCTTAACTGGAGGACGTGATTTGATTTGTGT
The DNA here is from genome assembly GCA_903798205.1 of Danio tinwini. Lineage (NCBI taxonomy): Eukaryota > Metazoa > Chordata > Actinopteri > Cypriniformes > Danionidae > Danio > Danio tinwini. The sequence goes on along the minus strand of CAIGQZ010032580.1, from coordinate 5,357,652 downwards.
GTGTGCCTAGTGTACAAACAGTTGGTGGTTTAAACGATTATTAAAACTTAAAAAAAAATAAAAAACAGTAAAACAAAAAGAAAAAAACATGCATTTGTCTACTAAACATTTCTTTTTCTATTTTAATATCTCACTGTTAGCTATTATTTTAACAAGTAACAATATCAGAATGCTAATTATAATCAGGGCTTGACATTTTTTGATTGATTTTTTAAACTTTTTTGATCACCAATATATTTGTTGTTGGGAAAATATATTTTATATGCATAAATTTGACTTTGGCATGGGTTGCGGCATGCTAAAATTACTTCATTTAGATTTTGTGTTTTTTTCACCTGCCTCCTTGTTCATTTAACAGTTTTTTTGTGTATGAGCTTACTCAATGAGCATGAGCAAATGGGTTATGCTTTCATTAAAAAAGTGTTGCACTGCAATTAGTTTTCTTTGACAGGAGTTTTCAGGGCTCAACACAATAAGGATTTACCTTTTTTTTCCTCTGGCCACACCAAACTAATTTTTTTCTTGCCACAAATTTTAAATAATGTGTCAAAACAAGCAAAACACTGCCGTATACATACACTTTTTATTCGTCAAAACAACTGATAATTCAAATATATATATATTCTCACGCATCTAAAACTATGCACAGTGGTCTGTTCTGGCTCAAGATCCCAGATCACCAGTTAACCATGCATACAACAACATATTAAAGCAATACTATTGTAAAGGATGGTTATTAAACTAGTTTCCCAGAGATGGGTTGCGGCTGGAAGGGCATCCGCTGTGTAAAACACATGCTGGATAAGTTGGTGGTTCATTCCGCTGTGGCGACCTCAGATTACTAAAGGGACTAAGCCGAAAAGAAAATGAATGAATGTATGAATGAATGAATGAATGATTATTAAACTATATTAACAAAAATAACAGCAAGCAAAAGAAAGCAGGTAAAAAAACATTCTATGCGCGATAATAAAAGGACGATGCCGCACACAGGGTTAATGTTAGACCAATTAATAATCTGTTCAAAGAGTGGTTAAAGCAAAAGCGACAACAACTGCTGCTGCTTACAAAGAATCTCGAGCCCTTGAAGGATTGTGGGTGCACGAGCATCGCCCTAGTTTCATTTCTAGGCATCGAGTGAAGAAATGGCGCAGGAGCTTTTAAACACTCGCGTGCATCAAATCATCTGTGCGCGTGACACTAAAGCCCTCGTCAGTGAGTGAGGAAAGCCTGTCTCACCGTGTGCGTGATCCTCTCATTCGTTATTCACCTGCTTTCTTTTGCTCGCTCGAAAAGCTGTTTTTGTCATTCGTGCTGCTTATCGATTCTAAGATTGCATTTGTACGCATACAGACAAACGGTTATAAACTAACAGTCTAATCTGTAGTAACGACGAGCCAGCACTGGCAAATTTAAAAATTAGTTTCAGCCAGCCAAAGTGGCTAGTGAAAGTGGCTGTCTAACCCGCCACAACCGAAATCTACCTGCATTTGGCAGGTTGGCGGGTGTTAATGTAAAGCCCTGACGATAATAACAGGGAGGGAAACCCCTGTGTTTGAATTATATTTTACTCTAAAACTGTTTAATAAAGTTTTAATAAAGGTTTTGACCCTCAGGTAACTATTTATAGGAAAATACCGGATATAT
>CAIGQZ010032580.1:5332039-5355605 GCA_903798205.1 Danio tinwini | reverse complement strand
GATAAACTAATAACAGCATGACCTGTGTAAAAGCTCAGAGGCCTGAGATCATGACTTAAATATCTTTTCCTGGAATCGGCCAGCTCAGCGTGTCCAGAGAGAGTCTTAAGTCAGATCTCTGAGGAAATGACACACTTCTGTGTCACAAACACACTCTTTCACCATCAATCCACACACAAGAGTGAGTGAAAGCTAGGAACCCAATGAAGTACGCCTAATCCAAAAATAACACCAACAACAATAACTGATTGTTTCTATGCGAGGAATGCAGAGTTATTTATTTTTAGCATTAGCCTAGCTAAACACACTGATGGGGCACCGGAGGACTCAAGATCTGATGTGCGATCTGTGAAACAGACAGGCCACTGCGCTGAGCAAACATCCTGAAGCTCTGCAGAGTAAACATCCTGCCGTTTATGTGAGCAAATGAAAGCGCATACAGGAGAAATCTGATGAGTAAACACCACATATGACTACAGCCTCTGACTGACGCTGCAGCTAATGCGTAATGTAAGCCTTACATCTCATTTTTATTCATGAAGAAACCTTTGGTCTTTTTTTTTTTACCCGCAAAGAGTTAGCTATAGATGAAAATTCTGTCTGAACTTGGATGGTCTGAACTTCTCATGTTCACAAACACAAAGGAGAACAGAATGTATAAGAGTGTGAAAGGCGTCTTTGTCCCAATCCATCAATGAGGTCATCATCGCCACAGGTGCTCAGTGAAGTTCAGGTCCTGTTAGGGCGCACTCACACTATGCTATCCGAACCGCTCGGAATCGGGCTCGAAAACTGAAAGCGAGACATGACTTTTAAGGGACTGTTTCATATGGATTCATTAATAATTCGTACTGTTCAATGAACACAAACTGTCGTAGATTATTACAGAAGCAAACCCCTCACTGCACGTCAGCTGCGCCTTCAGCAAACTTCCTAATTCCTGCAGCACGAGGACTTTTTGATTGTTTATGAGCGTCAAAAGTGGCTGATCTGTTCGGCGAAATATTAGACTGTGTGTCACCGCATATCAAACGTCTTAAAAGATATAACTAAAGAAATCTCCACTGTGCTGAGCGAGAGCGCTTACTGAGCAGCGCATCATCGATGATGTAAACGCGCCCAGGCCCGAATGTAATGTGAGTGCGGGCTGTCGGGGGAGACTGGAGGGGGGACAAGCATGCTTTGGCCCGGTTCAATGCAACTGTACATAGTGTGAGTACGGCCTTAAAGAAACAGTTCACCAAACATGATGGTCAGAGTACTGTACGACAGACCAGTAAATCTGGCTGTGTATGTGTAGCAGACATAAAAAAATGCACATAGTAATCATGCACATTTTTTAAACAACATTACGACATTGGTGCATTGTGAGACGTTTATTTAGGCTTTTTCTCATTTTAAAAGCGTCCATATGTATTTTGCATATAGAATCATTGAATTGCACTAGGGATGATAGCAATTACTCAATAATTGATTCATTGTCCATGACCCCTTTAGCAAACAGATTTTTTTCTGACCATCAATCAAGCATTTGCACATCATTAAAGGCCTAGTTATGCTATGAGCCGAGATGCATGTCCACGACTTCACGCATTACATAGTCTAGTCTGTAGGGATGGGTACAGAAACTCAGTACTTTATCGGTATCTGTGCTAAATTATAAGTATCGATAAGCTCTGACATTAACAGTTCTGCTATCAGTACTGGAGAATTATTGCTGAATAAGCATTACTTACAGTAGCATAATTTAACTGACCAATCTTTTCTAATTTGCCATATTTGATATTCGTCTGCACAGTTGGCGATCTCATATAAGAAATGCTTGCGTTTACGGTGAGCACAACAAGTATAATGCCTTCACAGTTCTCGGCTGTGCACGCGCACTCAGCACCCTAATGACACATGTATATAATACGTATATAATAACACATGAGGTGTACCTGAGGTGATCATTGTCTGTTTATCTTGTTGTTTAGCTGCAAGGAACAGCAACCTATTCTAAAATATAAATTTCAGGTGTTGGTTAGGACAAAAACTCCTTTTAATATGGAAAATCTTCCTATCTTGTGCTGCTGATTTTATTTAGAACACGGTTTAAAGAGCCCCTATTATGGGTTTTTGAGAATGACCTTACATGTAGTGTGTAACACAGCTCTAAGTGAAGTGAAATATCCAGCTAAGGCTTAAATCTGAAAGTGGACAGTGTTTAAAACTATTGATTCATCTATAAAAGAGTCGACTCATAGTGGTGCGAATGAATGATCGTGATAACGAGTCTTTAGCCATTTCGGTGTGACGTGGATAGGAAACATAAGCCCCGCCCATTTGTTGTGCATGCAAACCCGGGAATATTTTAACCTGCGGTTCCGCTCACTAACACAGTAGCAAAGAAAAAGAGGAAGATAAACAGATCTCAGTTGAACCAAGTCATGAAGATGCTGTGCTCAGCTGGATGTTATTGGAAGTGTGAGGGGAAAGTTACTGTTATTTTCTTTACCCAAAGATGAAACTGAAGAGTCAGTGGTGGAGGTTTATTTTTGCAAAAATACCTCAGCATTATAGCCCAGCCTTGTGCAGTTCGAGTGCTTCTGGAATCTACACGCATACAATGGGGCATTCGTTGGCCGTTTATTAAAGGAAAGATCAAAAAAGACTATTGATGTAAGGGACTTTGTCAGTACATGGATCAAGGATCAGCTTCTTCCTCCATTTCACAAGTGTAAGTAAGTGCATTACCATGGCTGCCTCCTTGTTTTCTCTAGCTTGCAAATTATCTATTCAATTGTGTTGTATCTGTGTACTGTATCAGGTTAACTCTTTATATTCTCATATTGCGTCTAATGCCATGTTGAAAACGCAACGCGTGCCAATTTGTTCACGGATTTACATGCGTTTGTGAGCTCCGTTCATTGCTTTGGTCACCGTCAGCTGTTCTTACACACGTGCATCGGTCAAGGTTCAAAACGGGGTGAGGTGTCTGAATAACACTAAGGGCAAGCTGAACTGGCGCTCTAGGTGAATGCCGATCACGCCGCCCTCAACCTGAAAGTGAAAAAGAAAGTTAGCGGTTTTCTGATGAAAGTGAGGATCGGGAGGGAGGGAGGGAGTGGGTGTCGCGGATGAAAGTGAGGACCATAGGGTTCTCGGACGCCGCCCTCATTATTCTGCCGCTGAAGGCAGCCACCTAGGTCACCTCTATGGACACACCGGCCCAGATAACACTTTTGAGAACTGAGTACTGTGTACTATGGAGTTAGTAACTACTATGAAGCGTGTTTCGGTTGGCCGTTGCGATCGGCATTTCACTCGGTCTCGTGCTGAACGCTGTCGACCAATCGCAACAGACTGTCATCAGTCCAATCAGTGCAGATTCGCTTCACGCTAAGGAGGGGTTTGTGAACAAATGAATCACTGAATGACTCATATGGTAGTCGCTGGGATAATTAGGTAAAAATAAATGCATAATATAAGACCATGAAAGTGTTTTTTTGACCTTACATGCATATCAGCCTGTTGTTGGAGACCCTTAAAACCAAATACGCCCCTTTTTAATGTATAATAGGGGCTCTTTCAAATCAGCCTTTGTTGGTCTCGTCAATCTGGCAATTTTGTAAACAAATGAATCACTGAACGATTCATATGGGAGTCGCTGGTATGATTAGGTAAAAATAAATACATATAATAAGACCATGACCGTGTTTTTTGACCTTGCATGCATATCAGCCTGTTGTTGGAGACCCTAAAAACCAAAATATGACCCTTTTTAATGTATAATAGGGGCTCTTTAAATCAGCCTTTGTTGGTCTCGTCAATCTGGCAACCTGTACTTGCACACGTTTTGAACCATGGGTGCAATACCTAGTTCAACCACTGGGTGTCAAACTCACATACTGCACCTTTAAACAGAGCCAGTGGAAGTAGTTTTCCTAAATTGTACAGTAGTTATTGCATGTGTTGCATTTTGAAACTGCACATTTAAGTGTACACTACAAAAAAAACACAATTGAACAGTTCACGTTTTTGATACTTTTAACACTGATTTAGAGCAAAATTAATAACAAAAGCTTGGTTTTGTTCAAGAACTCTAATGTGAGTGAAGCTTTATCACCGTTTCAACAACGAACTTCTAGCTATGCATTAGAGATGCAATTTGGACAGACTTTGCTTAGTGAAAAATATAGATGTTTACAGTACAGTGCTAAACTGTGACTAAAAAAACTTCACCATCCTGTATCTATCTGCAAGATGGTGTGAACGCATAGACACAAATTCACCACCCCACATATGCCCTTCACCTGGTAAACACAGCGCCTTGAGGACACATGACAGGAAGTCACATGATAATCAACAGCACACAGACAGGAAACTGAGCCGAGCTGAGAAATAAAGTCAATATAGTCCCAGATAACAGATAACTCACGCACTACTGTTATAAAACTGCACTTCATTTCCCATGATCCTCAGCTGCACTGCGATATAACTGTTAGACTTGGAGACAAATGCTTGTTCCTGGCAGAGTTCATCATAAGGTGACATTTCCTGTTAAGTGACTTCTCATGCGGTGGATTAAACGGTCCACACCCGCACTATGTGAAAGAGCTCTAACTAGACCTACTCTACAACACCCAAACCGCTAACAACAACACGGAACTAAACCATCAGCTACATACATTCAGTTAAATGGGTCAAAGATTAGAGGTCCACATTAAAAAAAGTTTGCATGAGTGATTTTACATTTGATTCTTAGAAATAAAATGCCAAAATAAGGTTCAAATAATGTTCCATGATATTATTTTTAATCCATTAAATACCTACACAAATATATGGCGGGAAAAAAAAAATAGTGATCATGCTAAATCTAACATTGGTTTAAATCAGTGTTTCTCAACCACGTTCCTGGAGAACCACCAGCTCTGCACATTTTCCATGTGTCCTTAATCAAACACACCTGATTCAGATCATCAGCTCATTAGCAGAGACTGAAAGACCTGTAATGGGTGTGACAGACAAAGGAGACATGCAAAACATGCAGTGCTGGTGGTCCTCTAGGAACGTGGTTGAGAAACACAGCTTTAAATTAAAAAAATGACTAACTGACTAGTGGGTCAAACCTATTGGTTTAAAGGATAGTGGCAAAATGTGAAGAGTAGGACTGTGACGGAGATAATTTTTTACTACCGTGGTGGGAAATCACCAACAACCGCCGGTGTTGCAGTGTTGATATGGGGGGAGGGGGGTCAGCTCAGGGTGTGCCGGTATATATCCTTTAAAATGCACATGTGGCGCTCTCTAAAATCACACGGGAGAAAACTGGACAAGAGGTTTTCATGAAGGCCAGCAGCCCAATTCATTTCATGTTTTGGTTAATTAAATCATTAAATACTCCTCTCGAGCTCTAAATGGAAAAAAGCATCAGCATTTAACGTTTAGCGTTCAGAGTTAAAAATTTCATCATTCAGTACTTCAGTATTTAACATACAAGCATTTCAGTATTTAACATTTAGCAGTTCTGTATTTATCGTTCAGCCTTTCGGTGTTTGTCGTTCAGCATTTCAGTATTTAACGTTCAGCATTTCAGAGTTCAGCATTCAGTACTTAAGTATTTAACGTTTCGCATTTCATTATTTAATGTTCCGCATTTCAGTATTTAACGTTCAACATTTCAGAGTTCATTGTTCAGTATTTCAATATTTAACGTTTAGCATTTTAGCATTAGCATTTAACGTTCCGCGTTTCAGTATTTAACGTTCAGCATTTTGGTATTAATCATTCAGCATTTCAGTATTTAACGTTCAACAATTCGAAGTTCAGCATTCAGTATTTTTATTTAATGTTCAGCAGTTCAGCAGTAGCATTTAACGTTCTGCATTTCTGTATTTAACATTCCACATCCTGTATTTAATGTTCCGCATTTCAGTATTTAATGTTCAGCATTTCATTATTTAACGTTCAGCATTTCAGAGTTCAGCATTCAGCATTTAACGTTCAGTATTTCAGAGTTCAGCATTCAGTATTACAGTATTTAATGTTCAGTATTTCAGAGTTCAGCGCCTAGTATTTAACATTCAGCATTTCAGTATTTAACGTTCAGCATTTCAGCATTAGCATTTAACGTTTCGCATTTTTTAATTTAACGTTCGCCATTTCTGTATGTAACGTTCCACATTCTGAGTTTAATGTTCAGCATTTCAGTATTTAACATTCAGCATTTCAGAGTTCAGCATTTAACGTTTAGCATTTCAGAGTGCAGCATTCAGTATTTCAGTTTTTAACGTTCAGTAATTTCAGAATTCAGCGTTCAGTATTTAACATTCAGCATCTCGGTATTTATTGTTCAGCATTAGAGTTTAGCTGCCAAAATTTCAGCATTCAAAATTACAGTATTATTTAGCATTTCAGTATTTAAAGTTTGGCACTTCAGTGTTCAGCATGGCAGTGTTATGCTGCTCAGCATTTCACCAGTCAGCATGGCAGTGTTCAGCATTCAGCGTTCCCACAGTAAGCACCCATCCCCCACAGTGAAGTCAGACAGCTGAGACACATTCCTCACCATCAGCCAACAAGTGCCACAAACACACACAATATAATGCCACTGCTAAACATTCAGAAAACACAATGCTCAATGTGTTGAGCTGTGTGCACAATATAATCAGAATGTGTGGTTTCTTGCTGAGAATGCGAGAGTGAGTCTGGACAAGCTGCAGCCTGTAGAATCGCACTAGCAGGAATTAAACAGACACACTTCACAGGTATACTTGCAAAAGTTACTGTGCAATAAAAGTTAGGACAAAACGGTTTTCAGGGTTTTTTTCTAACTTTGAATCATAGCAATAATCACAAACAAGAGCGTGACTGTTGTGGAAAACATTTTTGCTCAGAAAGTTAAGATGGAAAAACAAACAACCATCCAAATAACAAAAAAGCTTTAGCACATGCATAACTAAGAGGATCATGGAACAATAAAACATTCATCCATCATCAAAATCAACGAGGCTTTTCAACGCAATGATTAATTCATAACTGCCTAAACAACAAAGACGGTTCACATGAAGAAGTATTGTTGACATTAGAGACCCAACAGTCTGATAGCATCATCACACTAGGGCCCAATACCAATTCTACCCCTTAGCCCTTCCCCTTTTCCTTGTTTTGAGCATTGACGTGAATGGGATGGGGCGTAGGACTAATAGGAAGGGGTAGATAGCCCTTTGAACTGAGATTTTTCAGGACCACACTCAAAATCAAGGGGTAAAACATTTTCCTGGAATACACCAGCTACAATGGCAGTATAGCTGCACCCGGATGTAAGGAGATCCACAATTTTTTATTTTTTTTGTCATTATTACGAATTTTTACAACAAACAAGCACATGTCGCGTTCGTGTTTTACTGTCATGCTTTAAAAAAAACGCTAAAATAAAAACTCGCCATCTGTAATTCATAATAATAACATCTGTACAGCAGTCCCACAACATTCTGACACTCGATGTCACTCGAATACCCTGTCAGAGCAGTCTAGTGGCTGAGAATGAGCTTTTTACAGTGTCTGCTATAATGTTAATGTTGTTTTCGTGTGTTTATAGATGAATATGGCCACTGTAAATACACAGTACATTTATGATTTTATTGCCACATTAGATCGTTATGATAACATAATATATGCCTTCAGTGGTTTCCTGAAGATAAATACCAAAAAATAACACAACTGGAATAACTACAGCAGTCGCGATTGTTGATCTCATATGAAGCAAGAGATCGTGTTGGCATATGATGACGTGTGCTGGTGCTGTAGTGCTGTCCCAATTCTTAAGGGGTACATTTTAAAGCCCTTCCCTATCACATTCTGTTTTAAAGGACAAGGGGAAGGGGAAGAGGTATGGGGAAATGTTCTGTTAAGACTGGTATTAAATATTAGATGTATTAGGAGAACAGCATGTATAAAAATGACAATAGGACAATAAAAAAGTCAGGCCTTAATATTCAGATTAAAAATACTTATAAAATAAAGACCAGTCATAAGTTGTTGTTTTGTTTTTTGTTTTTTTAGATTTATATATTCTCTGAGAGATTAATAAATAAGGTTTTCATTGATATAATGTTTGTCAGGATAGAACAAGTCATAACTATTTTAAAATCTGGAATCTATGGATTAAAATTTAATTACCTTTAAAGTTGTTTAAAATAATAATATATATATATATATATATATATATATATATATATATATATGGTAAGAAAATTTTTAAAAGTCTTTATGGAACATGATCTTTACGTAATATCATAATGATTTTTGGCATAAAAGAAAAATATATATCATTCTGACCCGTAAGTTATTATGTATTGTTGTCCTACAAACATGCAATCTCAGACTAGATTTGTGGTCCAGGTTTACATACAGTATACACACACTTCTTGTTCGCCCAGTAGGCTAAAAGTAGGCCCACGCAGAAACTGGACTCACTCAAAAAAATATATATTTTTTGCTCGTTTAAACTACTTATTTAAAATGAGCTGAAACAACACAATTCTTGAGATTTCATTGGGACAACTTATTTTTTTTATGTTCAATCCACATAAACTTATTAAAAGTGTTAAGTTAATTAATTTGTGTTGGGACAACATGAATGAATTATGTGGAACCCTGCATTTTTTACAGTGCACGCAGAAATCCACAGATTTTAGCCCATCATTTAGTCTGTACTTACTAGTGTAAATGTGTGTAAATTTATATTTATTCAGTTTTCAGATTAATTTCACTTATTTCTTTGTGATATAATAACAGTAATATTAATTTTTTTTATTTACAATACAGTTTGCAAAGTAATATTTTCTGTCTTTTAGTATATATATTATATGAGATATTATATTACATATGAACAATGATATACTTTTAGTACATATATATTTCAAGAGTTCACACTTAGCTGATGATTGATTATAAGCAAGTTTGGCATGCTGTCCCGGGAGAGAGCCCTGAGCCCAAAAGGTCCTTGAGCCCTGGGCTCCCTCCCGTTTGCAGGGCGAGAGGGGAGCTTTGAGCTCAGGTAGATCTCGAGAGCTCCCCCTTGTAAGAGTTGGTGACAGAAAATAATTGCTACAGAGAGATATGCTGATGGATAAAAGTTTGACTAGTGCTAAATTTAGATTGATCAATTAACTTGTAGTGCATGTTTTTGGAATGTGGGAGGAAACCGGAGAACCCGGGGAAAACCCACGCAAGCACGGGAAGAACATGCTAACTTCACACAGAAACGACAGCCAGTCTGTTAAAGGACTTGAACCGGTGACGTTCTTGCTGTGAGGCCGCAGTGCTAGTCACTGGGCCACCGTGCCGCCCTATGAAAGGAAAAGAGGAGGAGTAGGGGTGGAAGGGGGGATTCTTCAAACGAAGATGACTGTAGTAAGACACCCTGGCTCTTTATAGTGGGTTAGAAATCGTCTGATTGGTTGGTCATACATGGTTAATGCCAGCCGTGTTCAATCATAATCACGTGATCCTCTCGAAATTAGTTTATAAATAAACTTCACATATTATATGAGAAATAAATTATCTAATTGGATTTGCATTGTAAACATTAAATAAAAGTAAAAAATTTATTTTTTTTATTTTATACATTAAGTTTTTAGCTATGATACTCCTAATATAATTCCGCATAAATCCACTGATTTTTTACAAAATTCTCAGCATAAATAGCAAAAAATTTTCACAGTTTCTGTCTGGCCCTAGCTATAAGGTATGAAAGCATTGAGGTAAAGTTAGTTTTATATTCACACATTTCGACTTTTTCGTTAATAATATAATTTCCCAAAGATATGTTTTGCAAATTCTAAATGGTGAAATCATATTAGCAGCCAATGATTATCAAAATACAGTTGCAATCAGAATTATTCAACCCCCTAATTTATTAGCCCCCCTGTTTATTTTTTTTCCCAATTTCTGTTTAACGGAAAGCTGATTTTTTTCAACACATTTCTAAACATAATAGTTTTAATAACTCATTTCTAATAACTGATTTATTTTATCTTTGACATGATGACAGTAAATAATATTTGACTAGATATTTTTCAAGACACTTCTATACAGCTTAAAGTGACATTTAAAGGTTTAACTAGGTTAATTAGGTTAACTAAGCAGGTTAGGGTAATTTAGGGGTAAAAAAGGGTAATTTAATAGGGTAAAAAAAGTTATTGTATAATGATGGTTTGTTCTGTAGACTATGGAAAAAATAAATAGCTTAAAGGGGCTAATAATTTTGACCTTAAAATGGGTTTTAAAAATTAAAAGCTGCTTTTATTCTATCCAAAATAAAACAAATAAGACTTTCTCCAGAAGAAAAAAATATTATCAGACATATTGTGAAAATTTCTTGTTCTGTTAAACATCATTTTGGAAATATTTAAAAAAGAAAATAAAATCAAAGGGGTTTCAATAATTCTGATTGTAACTGCACAACATTGTTCACAGTCAAATAAATAGTGTTAATGTTGTTTTCAAGTCATACTTGCATGTGATTTCAGACCCAATATTTAAAGTACCATGGTAAACAAAATAGGGAGCATGTCGCAAGTTGTCACTGAATGAATGTGTGAATATAAATCAACTTTACATCAATTATGAAAGCATGGATTAACATATAATAACATTCATAAAATGAAAGTTACCCTAAATTTTATTTTTGTTAGTTTTTTTTCGACAATCTTCAATACTACTTGCTACTTTAGTGTTTAGTTAAAACAGTTAAATTACAGTTAACCTACACACAACTGTGGAAAATTTTATGTTTTTTCTAGCTACATTATTTGTTTTTTAACAAAAGGTAGAGACAATACCATTTAAGAACAGACTTAAATAAATAAATAAATAAATAAATAAATAAATAAATAAATAAATAAAATCGATATCTAATGGAGTAAAGCGTTGTAGAGTGAATCAAATGTCGATTTTTTTCTTTCTTTAATATTTAGTTTTTTAAAACACCCCGAACATCACACTCGACAGCTCTGAATGTGCATCAGTCATGTTGTTCGGTAAGTTTAGTAAAGTATCAGCTGCTGGTCGTCACTCACCGACACCGTCTTCAGATTTCAGCACCATCGCGCTCTTCGGTCACTCAATTCCGTCAGAGAAATCAAAATAAAGTTCAAACCGACTCAATTTAAAGCTACAGCTCAACTTCAACGTCAACTATCGGGAACAGAATCTGATATTTTGCGTAATCCTCGAGACCGGAAGGCTCGCGGTTGAGGAAGGGTGTTCGTCCGTGATCAGGGGAGTGTCTTTAACCGTGACGGGCCAATCCCGAGTCTCGACACCGAGAGGACAAAAAGCGCCTCAACCGGATGACTGCACCCGCTTCCGACACGGGCCGCACTTCAAACCCCGGCACGTTCACTCGCTCCCTACTGAGGGCTGTTGTTGTGTTGGGTATATTGGGATCAAATTTTGTTGGATGTTTGTTCAAATATGATCAACAAACTTTATAAACAAACGGAAACTTTATTTTTAGATTATTTAGTTTAGATTAATTTACACATTTTGTAAGATTAACCAGTTATGAACAACAAACTTAAGGGAAAGCCTTTTGCTAGTTTTACTAAACTTATTCAATTATGAGCCACAAACTTTATAAACAAATAAGACAAGAGCTAAATATTGGACAATTATGGGTCAAATAAACATTAAAGGGTACTTTTGTATAAAATAATAGAATGTTTTTTAATAATAATTAAACTTTATTTCACCCATATTTTGATGTTTTCATGAAAGTTATTTGAAATATAAAATCAGAAATTAACATGATCACAAATTTATCATTTTTGAATAATTTTCATGAACGAGTTTCATGAATTTCATGCTTTTTTTTACTGATATTTTAAAACTTGTAATATTTTATCTAATATTTTAATAATGAACATATAATTAATCGTATATTTAATCCATGCATTCATATTCTTTTCGGGCTTAGTCCCTTTATTAATCAGGGGTTGCCACAGCGGAATGAACCGCCAACTTATCCAGCATATGTTTTGCGCAGCGGATGCATTTCCAGCCGCAACCTAACACTGGGAAACACCCATACACTCTTGCATTCACACACATATACTATGGACAATTTCATTCATTCATTCATTTTCTTGTCGACTTAGTCCCTTTTTATTAATCTGGGGTCGCCACAGCGGAATGAACTGTTAACTTATCCAGCACGATTTTACGCAAAGGATGCCCTTTCAGCCGCAACCCATCTCTGGGAAACATCCACACACTCATTCACACTCATACACTACGGACAATTTAGCCTACCCAATTCACCTGTACCGCATGTCTTTGGACTGTGGGGGAAACCGGAGCACCCGGAGGAAACCCACGCAAACGCAGGGAGAACATGCAAACTCCACACAGAAACTGACCCAGCCCAGCCGAGGTTCGAACCTGCAACCCAGCGACGTTCTTGCTACCTACTGTGCCACTGCGTCGCCTATGGACAATTTAGTTTATTCAATTCAATGGAGAACTGTGAGGCGATCGTGCGACCCACTGCGCCACCGTGCCACCTCATATATTTAATTCATTCACTTTCTTTTCGGCGTAGTCCCTTTATTAATCAGGGGTCACCACAGCGAAATGAACCAGCACGATTTTACGCAGCGGATGCCCTTCCAGCCGCAACCCATCTCTGGGAAACATATATTTAATATTTTTTCTAATTATTAAAAATATTAAAATTAAAAATATGAATTTATTTGATATATAATAATTTATTTACAATTATTCTTGTTTTTTTGTGGTTGTTTTGTAACAGGGACATGCACAAAATATACATTAACCTCGAAAAGGAAACATGCCTTGTGCCAGGTTTTAGCAAGGTTGCTGTTTTCCATCAGCATTCCCTGGACAGGTAAACCTTAAAACAATCAAAGAAAAAACAATAATAAATTTAAAACTGCAAGCAGCGATGAAAGGGACCTATTTTAAAAAATTCAATAATTTAAACAAACAGACTCACTCACAGATTAAACACAAGGAGACAAATCAAACACAACACTCACAGTGTGTACACATTTGATTTGACAAAAAACACCTCCTGGTCAGGCGTGAAAACCTCTTGTAGTCTGTGCATGTGATCAATTCTGTTGGAAGAGTATTCCATAGACGTGTGGCTCTCTAAGAAAAAGATGATTGGCCAAAACGTCTCTTACCATGGAGCATGTCGTTCGAGATGTTTTCTCTAATGTAAGAGTTAAAAATTTTCTTAAGGATGGAGTATCAAGATTATGAATGATTTTAAAAACAAAACAAATACTTGGAACATTTAATGATATTGTTAATTATGTATTATAAATATGTAAGACATTACAGTGATGGCACAGTTCAGGTTTTTCATCACGGATTTTAAGTGCTCTCTTGTATAACAATTCCAGGCGTTTACAGATTTGCAGATGCCGTCCTATATAAAGTTGAACAAATATTAAAAAGTGAATAAATTCAAGTGGTCTAGTATCAGATTCTCGACTGTACTTTATCATGCATGTCAGTGCAAAACTTTGCAGTCCCTCGTGTGAGTCACTTCAGTCATCATAAACTTTCCAAGACCAGGCCAAAAACACA
The DNA here is from genome assembly GCA_903798205.1 of Danio tinwini. Lineage (NCBI taxonomy): Eukaryota > Metazoa > Chordata > Actinopteri > Cypriniformes > Danionidae > Danio > Danio tinwini. Next base: position 5,342,000 of record CAIGQZ010032580.1, on the reverse strand, counting down.
AACTAGGGTACTTTTTTTCACGACTTCAGAAACTAGCAAGAAAAAAGTAATCCGCATGGATTTGAGGAAGAAAAAACACAACATGTTCTAACTGGCGGTTTGAAGTGCTGTCTAGTTAGGCAGCTCACTGGGGTTTGAGACAAAGCCACAGTATTGAGTTTCACCATCCACACCCTGTGCTGCAGCTCAGTGTGTGTGTCTGTGTGTGTGGGTGTGTGGGGGCAGGGAAAGTGAATGACGAACACAGGCACAGATTTGTGTGTGTGTGTGTGTGTGTGTGTGTGTGTGTGTGTGTGTGTGTGTGTGTGTGTGCAACATGACAAAAAGACAACACCTGACAGGGCCATTAAAGGTGTACAATTTACATAAATAATATGCACAACTTTTTACAGAGGATCTGTTGGGAGTGTTCTCACAAACGACATCTCTCTTTAGTATGAGAACAGCAGTGTTTCTGACAAGAACACCATAAAGAAAATAATAAAGTCAGCTGAAAGCTTTGTTGGAGTCAAAATGACATCTATTGAGCAATTGTATTAACAACAATGTCTGTCCAGGGCAAATAGCATCCTAAGGGATCCAACCCACCCTGGCCATAATTTGCTCAAGCTTATGCCATCAAGCAGGCGTTACAGAAGCCTGAGGAGCAAATCAGTGCAGTTTCGTGATACTTTTTATCCTGTCTTGTTGAATAATACCGTATCTACCGTATACTATTGAATAGCTAGTATGTAATAATACATCAATAAATAGTTAAATTAGCACAAAATGTTGTTGTTATTATTATTACTATTATAACAAACTGTGCAATAGCTATTTAAGTATTAATTTATTTCCCTTCTGTGATATATATTTTTAAATGAGTTATATTTATATACCTATTTTTATATATTTATTAGTGGTGGGCCGTTATCAGTGTTAACGAGCTGCGTTAACGCAAGACTCTTATCGGGCGATAAAAAAAAAATATCGCCGTTAATCTATTCTCAAAGTTGGGTTGGGAGCGGCGTCTATTCTACGCAAGCTATGATGACTTTCACCTTGATATTTTAGCACTGATGTATACCTGGCCGGTGAGCCATCTGACGAAAAAAGTGCCCTTTTGAAACAAATCAGCAGACATGGAAGCTGTCGGCGGCGTCATACTGCCCTGTAGCGTTCGTTTTAAAGACGAAATGCAGCCATACGTAGCTCTGGCTACATAATTCACATTCTCCAGAAATGTATACAGGGCTACGTTTTCACAATGAGCCTGTGTTGATAAGTACAATATAGGCCACTTATTTAACAAAATCTTCGCAGCAGAATTCCTGCATGAATTAATAAACATCACGGCTGTCTCTCAGTCTAACAATATGTCCTCTGTTGAGTCTTGCTGTACTGCGTATGAAAAATGAGCCGCATGCGTCAACAATACTAAGATAAGACATGCCTGTCTTCAAACAGGTCTGTCTTACAATCAGGAAAACTTTCAGACTCTGAACAGAGGAGAATTATGCAATCTGCAGCATGCATATGAGATTCCTAGAGGCGTAGGCTACACAACTGAGGTTTATGCAAATGTTATGCAAATGACAAAGTGACACATGATTTGTTGCAAAGTGCTTTTGTTCTTTGGGTAAAAATGCATGTGCTGAAGAGTAACTATCAAGTACTGTGTGCATTCCTTTACTATACAAAGTACTATAAAAAAATGGCAGTGATTTTGAAGGGGAAAAACTGCTAAAATACTATAGTAACAACCGGTTACCTGATTAACAGTAATTTTTTCATACTATATACGGTGAACAACCATGAATTGAAAAGGTTCAAAAATTACACCTTTTGATGTATAAATTAATAAGCTGATGAATAATATATAAATAAATGATCAAAATACAGTATTTTAAGTACAACTACATGTTTACTTATAAAACTCAGGCAACCACAACCATGTGACAGCTTTTGTATTTTAATTTCTGAGAGTGTACTTCAAAAAGTTGATGCATGAATTAATACGATGATGAATGGTGTGCAAAAATGTATGAAATACAGTACTCATTCATTTTCTTTTCAGCTTAGTCCCTTTATTAATCTGGGGTCGCCCCAGCGGAATGAACCACCAACTTATCCAGCACATGTTTTACGCAGCGGATGCCCTTCCAGCCGCAACCCATCTCTGGGGAACATCCATACACTCTCATTCACACTCATACACTACGGACAATTTTAGCCTACCCAATTCACCTGTACTGCATGTCTTTGGACTGTGGGGAAAACACAAGCACCTGGAAGAAACCTATGCAAACGTAGGGAGAACATGCAAACTCCACACAGAAACGCCAACTGAACCAGCCGAGGCTCGAACCAGAAACCTTCTTGCTGTGAGGCGATAGCACTACCTACTGCGCCACTGCGTCACCGAAATACAGTACTATACTGCAATTTCTTTAACCATTTTAACAGTAAAATTCTGGAAAAATAACCCTGTGACAACCTATACCTTTATTTTTGAGCGTGTATTTTAGAACATTGATGTACAAATTAATAGGACTATAAATAATATGTATAAATTAAGGAAATACAGTATTTTACTGTGATTTTCTTTTTACCATATTTTACTGGCAACCACAACCCTGTGAAAGCTGTTGTACGTTTATTTCTGAGAATGTACATCAAAACATAGATGTTTAAAATAATAAAATGATAAATAATGTTTTTAAATGATTAAAAATACAGTATTTTACTGTAATTTCTTTAATTATATCTTTAACAGTAAAATTATGGCAACCGCAACACTGTAACAACTTTTTACCTTTATTTCTGAGAGTTCAAAATATTGATGTATAAATTAATAAGAATATGAATAGTATGTATGAATTAATGAAACACAGTATTTTACTGTAATTTTCTTTTTACAATATTTTTAAAGGTAAAATTCTGGCAACCACAACCCTGTGATAGCTTTTGTACATTTATTTTTGAGAGTGTACTTTAAAACGTTGAAGTATAAATTAATAAGACTATGAAGAGTATGTAGAAATTAATGAAATACAGTATTTTACTGTAATTATGTAACCATATTTTTAACAGTAAAAATCCGGCAACCACAACAGTGACAGTTTTTGTACCTTTATTTCTGAGAGTGTACTTCAAAACTTTGATGTACAAATTAATAAGACAGTGAATAATGTGTATAAATTAAGGAAATACAATATTGTACTGTAATTTGTTCTGTAATTTTTCCGTAATTTTTATTTTGATACATTTTTAACAAAGAACCGAGTTTGGACACCCCTGCCCTACACATTCATAATCATATAATTTGTCTGTGCTGTTTTATGCATGCCCAATATTCCTAATATCTAATTTTAACACATAATATTATAGTATTTCTGTAATACACATAATGACATTACAAATTACATATATTTATAATGCCTCTTAGTCAATGACATTATCTTCAGCAGGTGAAAATTTTAATGGCAGATGGCTGCTTCTCACCTAGGGCTGTCAATGCTAATTGTTATGATCACCAACGATCAAGCAAATCAAGCGCACATTATTATCATCAGCTCAAGAAGTTTGTTATTTCAAAAATAGACGCGCGGCGAATGCAAGCAAGAAAGTGAAACCGCTCGCGACTGGCTTGTAAAAAACTACGGGGCACAGGGTAAAATCTGATCTTCTTTTTGGCTTTGTGGCTGTTCATCAAGACGACGACAATGTTCATTTGACCCTGGGTCGACCAGGTCTCGTTATTATATGTATATATAATTATGCTGTAATCTCTCAGCTGTGTATTAAAACAGGGCGGCTTCTTTGTTTTCATTCTGGCTTGTTGCATGAGCTCGTGACGTATCTCTGTAAACTAATAGCGATCAGCTGCGTGTGTAGCTCCGCCTTCTGGTTCCCTTTCTCGTGTTTGGTACCCTTTCGAAAGGGTGCCGAAAAAAGGGGTACGGTACGGTTCGGTTAGGTACACCTTTTGACAGTGGAAACGGCCATAAAAGCGTACTGTCTGTTCCACTCAAGGGAAACGGGCCATTAGTCCAGTTATGTACCGTAATTCACCACAGCATGTGGGCCAAGCAAAAGCTGGTTGAGTGGGCCAGAGCTGGGCCAAAGATGTTTTGCTATGTGGGTTGCTTACAATATTAAATTATTATTATATTAAAATGGATTAAAATATAAAGATGCTTTTATTCTAGCCAAAATAAAGCAAATAAGACTTTCTTCAGAAGAAAAAAAATATTATAGGAAATACTGTAAACATTTCCTTGCTCTGTTAAACATCACAGGAGGGCTAATAACTTTGACTTCAACTGTACATGTGATTGTTAGTCTGTTATCTCAGCAACACTGGGACAAGCACAGCTATTTGTGGAATGTTGTTTTTCCTTGCATTGTTTCTCAAGGCAGCGTCAGGAACACAGGAATGTGGGAATAGGGAGCAGCTCAGTCATGAATAACCCCAACATTGACTGCATGACACCCCTGACACAGTAAAATATCTCTAAATGTACAGTTTTCCATATTTTGAGATTCACATATTTTAGTCATTTATTTACACTTTTGAATTGCATCATGGGACAGCATTTTCTCCAACAACTTTGTTAAAAAAGTTTGAAACAGCGACTTTTATTTACAATTTTAGGTTTGTTTAAAGTAATATATTGTCTGCATTGGTGTTGTAAATTATGGAAGAAACACACTGTAAAAAACAGTTTCCATGTTTTGTGATTTGCAGGTGTTTTTTCTGTTTATTTACAGTTGTGAATTGCATTATGGGACCTCCATCTCTGCTCTGTCAACTTTTGATGTTGAAAATTCAACTCTACAATTTAACAAAGTGACTTTTATTGACATTTTAGTAGTTTTAAATAATATAATATATAATAAATAAGTCTGTAAAATAACTGAAAATGTACTGGTACTTTATTACAAGGTTTTTGATGCGCAATACAACACCAATCCAAACAATATACCACTTTAAACTATTACAAATGTTAATAAAAGTCACTTTTTTTTGTTTTCAAGGTTAGAAGTTGTTGCAAGAATGATCAATGTGTCACAATGCAATTCAAAAGCATAAAAAAAATAAAAACATGAATCCCAAAATGCAGAAAACTGCTAATTTACAGACATTTTTTAGTATAGTGATACAGTTTTTACTATGGAAATTTTGGACCTCGTATCATTCCATAAATAGGAAAATACCGTCATCAGCCAAAATTAAAATATATATTTTCACAAAGTGTTTAGGCATGAAAAAGTTATAAATCTGTGACAATTAAATATGAACAGATCCCTCCACGAAAGCCTTCAGAATACAGAAAATATATATACACTTACCGGCCACTTTATTAGGTACACCTTACTAGTACCGGGTTGGACCCCTTTTTGCCTTCAGAACTGCCTTAATCTGTAGCATAGATTCAACAAGATACTGGAAATATTCCTTTGAGATTTTGGTCCATATTGACATGATAGCATCACGCAGTTGCTGCTGATTTGGCGGCTGCACATCCATGACGCAAATCTCCTATTCCACCACATCTCAAAGGTGCTCTATTGAATTGAGATCTGTGACTGTGGAAGTCATTTGAGTACAGTGAATTCATTGTCATAATCATGAAATTAGTCTGAGATGATTCGCACTTTATGACATGGCGCGTTATCCTGCTTGAAGTAGCCATCAGAAGATGGGTACACTGTGGTCATAAAGGGATGGACATGCTCAGCAACAACACTCGTATAGGCTGTGGCGTTGACATGATGCTCAATTGATACTAAAGGGCCCTAAGTGTGCCAAGAAAATATTCCTACAACCATGCCACATTTAAAGTTACTTAAATCACCTTCATAATCATGATATTGTATTGAATGAAATTGTAAAAGGTGACGTATGAACAGTGTTTTATTGAAGTGACTTGAATGATTCTGATTTCTGACAAGAGTAAAAACTCATTCTGAGAAAACAATCTTTAAAGATTGAAAGAGAAATCCAGACAATAATAGATAAAGTGTAATGAATATTTATGTATTGGGTTGTCATAGAAAAAAAAATTCATAATAATAAACATATATGCAAATAAATAAATAAACATATATGCAAATAAATAAATAAGCAAATAAATAAGCAAATAAATAAGAAAAAATGAATGAATAAGCTAATAAATAAACATATATGCAAATAAATAAATAAGCAAATAAATAAATGAATAAGCAAATAAAAAAATTAAAAATAAGCAAATAAATAAATAAACATACATGCAAATAAATAAATAAGCAAAGAAATTAATAAACATATATGCAAATAAATAAATAAGCAAATAAATAAACAAATATATATGCAAATAAATAAATAAGCAAATAAGCAAATAAAAAAACATATATGCAAATAAATAAATAAGTAAATAAATAAACATATATGCAAATAAATAAATAAGCAAATAAATAAACAAACATATATGCAAATAAATAAGCAAACAAATAAATAAAGATATATGCAAATAAATAAATAAGCAAATAAATAAGCAAACAAATAAAAAATAAGCAAATAAATAAATAGATAAGCAAGTATGTAAATAAATAAGCAAATAAACAAATAAATAAGCAAATAAATAAATAAATAAGCAAATAAATAAATAAATAAGCAAATAAAAAATAAGCAAATAAATAAATAAATAAATAAGCACATAAATAAATAAATAAATAAATAAGCAAATAAATAAATAAGCAAATAAATAAATAAGCACATAAATAAATAAGCAAATAAATAAATAAATAAATAAACAAGCAAATAAATAAATAAGCACATAAATAAATAAATAAGCAAATAAATAAATAAATAAATAAACAAGCAAATAAATAAATACAAATAATTATTTTAAAAGATTAACACAATGCCTGTGTTCTCTTATATGAAAAGTAAAATAGTGCCAAGTTTGATTTCATGCTGACTTTTAAGACAATTTCATGCAATTTTTAGAACTTTTTTAGTCATTAACTTAATTCAGTAAATTAACTAAATTAAATTAATTTAATTCAAATTATTTTTATAGTAGTATTTAGTAAGTAGGCATGTATTTAACAGAACTCTTGCACAAAAACATGATGAACAGAGTGTAGTTGAGGAGAAATGCATTGAGTGACCTCTGCTGGCTCTGAGATCTCACTGCACAACACACAATAATATAATAACACCAACTTCCTGCCTCTTCAGGACATCACAACAAATGACAACAACATTTCTGCACTTTATTCCAAATCCTGCAAATCAAACTATAGTTCTGAATATAAAATAAAACCAACAAGTCTGTCATAACTGTGTGTACCAAAGCAAAATAAATAATTTAGGAGGGATAATAATTCTGGTAATATTTTCTTGGCACACTTTGGGCCCATTAGTACCAAGTGAGCATTGTGTCAACACCACAGCCTACCACAGTGTACATATCTTCTGATGGCTACTTCCAGCAGGATAGCGCGCCATGTCATAAAGCGTGAATCATCTCAGACTGGTTTCTTGAACATGACAATGAGTTCACTGTACTCAAATGGCCTCCACAGTCACCAGAACTCAATCCAATAGAGCACCTATGGGATATGGTGGATGTGTAGCCGGCAAATCACCAGCAACTGTGTGATGCTATTATGTTAGTATGGACAAAAATTTCTAAGGAATATTGTCATCTTGGAATTGTAAGGTTCTATCTGCTTTCTGAATGATTTTAAGAAATTGAGCTTCAAAGTTTTTGCATTCCATAGCAAACAGTATGTGTGTAACATATTTTTATTTTTTTAATAAACATCTTAAAATGTAAACAACTTATAAAAAACATCCCACAATGTAAATAAGTTGTCATTTTAATAAAAATATGTCAATAACTCAATTTTCACAAAAATGTCAGATACAACATTATAATTCTAAGGTGATGAAATTTCCAGTACCTTGTTGAATCTATGCTGAAGTTGGATTAAGTCGGTTCTGAAGGCAAAAGTGGTTCAACCCGGTAGTAGTAAGGTGTACCTAATAAAGTGGCCGGTGAGCATATAAAGTTGAAGTCAGAATTATTAGCCCCCCTTTTGTTTTTCTTTTTTAAATATTTCCCAAATTATGTTTAACAAAGCAGGGAAATTTTCACAGTATGTCTGATAATGTTTTTTTCTTCTAGAGAAAGTCTTATTTGTTTTATTTCGGCTAGAATAAAAGCAGTTTTAAATTTTTTAAAAGCCATTTTAAAGACAAAATTATTAGCCCCTTTAAGCTAATTTTTCTTTCGATAGTCTACAGAACAAACCATCTTTATACAATAACTTGCCTAATTACCCTGACCTGTTAACCTAATTAGCCTAGTTAAGCCTTTAAATGTCACTTTAATCTGTATAGAAAAATATCTAGTTAAATATTATTTACTGTCATCATGACAGAGATAAAATAAATCAGTTATTAGAAATGAGTTATTAAAACTATTATGTTTAGAAATGTGTTGAGAAAATCTGCTCTCCGTTAAACAGAAATTGGGGGAAAAAATAAACAGGGGGGCTGATAAATCAGGGGAGCTAATAATTTTGACTTTGTATTTTTTTTTTTGTTTGTTTGTTTGTTTTTTGCTTGTCTAGAAAATACTTCTTCATTTAAGAATGTTTAGATGTTTAGACTTAAAACAAAAAATAGTTTATTATATTTTATGCATGATTCAGTCCCTTATAAAATCACCCCAATCTTTCTAAAACTATAAATTATTTCCAAATAGCACAAGTTATCTTATAAAATTGTATCCATATCGCAATATGTGCTCAAAAAATGACTTTTGCTGCTTGTTTAAGCTACTAATTTAAAATGAACTGAAACAACACAATTACTAAGTTGTTTTTAGGACAATGTACTTGTTTTTTGTTCAGTCTTCTTTTTGTACTAAACTTTCTTTCTACTAAATTTGTAGAAAAAAGGTAAGTTCATTTAATCGATTTATGTTTGGACAATATGAAGGAATTGTGTGGAACTCAGCTTACAGTGTATATAACAGAAAAACAAAATATCGCAATGTTGGCATTTTCTGATATCATGCAGCCGTAATAATAAGTACTGAATACTTTACGTCATCCATTAAGATGATTTCTGCAGGAGTCCTGTAGGATGAATTGAAGAGCACAACTCCCGTGATACCAAACTTGCTCACGCCGTCATCAAACTAGGCCTTTGTTAGTTGTGAAAACGCACACTCTGGTGGCTAAAATTACATACTCCGCTTTTAAATTATCTTAGCAAACAATCCAAATGAGGAAACCTTCAATATCCTGAATCAAGATCAAATCAAGCACTTGCTAAAGTCACAATGAAGAGCAAGTTAAGAAAGTCTTTTTTTTACATTTTGTGTTGTAATTCCAATCGAAACAGTCCTGAAATGAGAAATTAATGTAGCATGGTGCATGATTTTGTTCTTTAGGAACCAATTGGGTTATTGAAAGATGGACGTTGCTAATAAGATGCAAGGAGATTGAAGAATGGATGAATCCAAACCATAAATTAATTTTTACAAAATAAGGAAGTGCACACAACAGGAACTACTATCTACACATAAAAATAGCAATAGTAAATATTGATTTCATGGTGACTTTGAACTGCAGTGGCATTCAGTCAGTCTGATATGTGAAGGGAATCAGGCTTATTTTGTGGTCATCAGAGCCTCAGTAATCCACTAAATCCTGGATTGGCTCTCCAGCAGGTTCTGCTCAGTTTCTGACCTCAAGAGAGATTAAAAGAGTGGACATTTGACACACCAGAGTCTCGGTGAGCTACGTACTGTAGACGCCACACACACACACACACACACACACACACACACACACACACACACACACACACACACACACACACACACACACACACACACACACACACACACACACACACACACACACACACACACACACACACACACACACACACACACACACACACACAAATATTACT
>CAIGQZ010032580.1:5305139-5322039 GCA_903798205.1 Danio tinwini | reverse complement strand
TCCAGATCTGTTTTTACATTACTGTGAAGGTTGGGGTAGGGACATTGATAAAATACAATTAATGGAAAATTTTATAATAAATATAAAACATTCTCGTTAACTTCCGGCTGCAGCCGTATGTGATCTATAGCTAATTAATCATGTGGATGGATGATAGCAGCCTTCTAAGCCTACCAGTAGGTGAAGAAGGCCCCTACTGGCCCATATCTTTCAGCTGATAACCACTGATAATGCCCATTCAATCGAGTGATAACATTCGAATCGGCTAATTGTGTATTCCAACTAGCCGTATAATAAATACAGCTAACATAAGCAGACTTTAAAGAACATCATAAAATAAAAATAAAAAATGATTTCTTGTCATGTTTACTGATGATAACCAACCCACGGTGAGCCAAAAAGTACATAATGGTGAATACAGCATGTTAAATGGAGAGTATTTTCTGCAGTCTCAGTAATGAGCCCTTGCCTTGTTTATCTTGCCAGCTTTCAGAGCCTCCAGCTGTCTCCAACCCAAACACAGGGGACAATTTTTCATGTCACGCAGTGGACGACAGCAGCTATATTTTAAAACAGCTGCTCTAAGCTGACATACAGAGATTATTAATTAAGGGTGCTTTCACATCTGTAGTTCGCTTCATTTGGTCCGGACCAAGGGCAATAAATGACACATTGTAGCATTTTCTGCCGACTTTGGGCCGCTTTCACACCACACTGATTGCTTTGGTCCGAACCAGTTGAAAAGGACCAAAATGCGTTCATGTGATAAAATCCACATCACTCATTGGCCAGATGTTGTTGAACGTATTTCCTAAACCGCTTTTCGATTGGTCAGAATTCACGTGCGGGAAAATGCCAATGGACCTCCCGCAAATAAACAAACCAGCAGACACAAAATGTCGCTTTTCACTATGGAGGGACGACTGCGCTGGCTGATTGTATCCCTGCTCATAGTATACTACGAAGTTTGTATACATCACTTAGGCAAACTATACATTTCGAGAATGAAGCGCGGCTGTGGTTGTAAAACAATGTTTTAAGGCATTGCAAACGGCGAAGGTGCATCATACGTCACTTCAGAAGGAGGCGTGAAATAATTTAGCTAAACTGCGACATGGTCATCTTCTGGAAATATTACCATTGGTCCATCAGGTAATGTTTTCCCCCTCTTTCTCTTTCAGCTGGTAAAGTGCTACCAACAAATACTTTTCCTCCACATTCCATAATGCACAGCACATCGGCCTACGGCAGCTGGATTAGTCCAAAAATACGCAGTACTTTTTGCGGTTGGGTCTATTTTAGTTCGGATCATGTTCTCACCACAAAAGATCTGATCCAGGGTTTGTTTGAAAGAGTACCAAGACCACCTCTTCAAAGAGGTCTCGGTACGCTTCTTTGGTCCGCTTTTGGTGTGCAATCAACTACATTTGCTACATTCACACCTGCTCAAACAAACCGTACCAAGAGGGAAAACGAACTATATCAACCAATTGAACTAAATAAGGCAGGTGTGAAAGCACCCTAAAGCAAATTACAATCAAGAAATATTTAAACAACATTATTGTTCCACTTTTCCATCACAATCATTGCCCTAGTAAGCTGGGAATTGTCATGTTTTAGGAGAAAATATTCACAGGGTACAATAAGGCTGAACAAGAAGAGGAATAAAAAGGTTAGCGAAATTCTGTCATTGACTCACCCTCAGGTTTCTTTGTTTAGCTCACAAAGGACAAGATATTTGGAAGAATGTCAGATCTCACCACTATTTATTTACTTCTATAGGATTCATAGTGGCCTAATATTTTCCTAAAATCTTCCCTACTTTGACTACGGCAGGTTATCTAGTTTTGGGTGAACTATCAATTTAAAGGCACAACGTGTATTTTGCTGACTTGTGTACTCTATATAATACTTTAGTTCGTCCATCAACATGTTTTCTGCAGGAATCCTGTAGGATTTAATGAACACCACCCATGATTCCACACTCATGCCATTAGTCATCACATCAGTCATGCCATCATCAAACTACACCTCTGTTTGTTGTGAATATGCGCCCTCTAGTGGCCAAAATGACATACTGTGCCTTTACAACCCTGCTGCTCTGTAAGAGTTTAAGATCTTTAGCAAATTTTCACTTCACTATCACCAACGAAAAGGAAGGAGCACTTTATTGTAAATAGCTGCATTAATAATTCAGCTTTGACTACTTATATGAAACTGAGATGCGTCCATTAGATGAGTCATTCAAGACTCTCTGACAGCATTCACTGCCGTCTTTGTTTGAGCGATGAAGCTGACGGAGTTGCAGATTTCAGCAACATCAACACAAATGAACTCAAATGAAGTCATTTCCGAACAAAGCTCCATTGCCCAACACAAGAGGAACAAACCCCTATACGGTCTTCTGAACTGTTACATCACAGCACAGGGTTTATGAAGCGAAATACTGAGGTAATCCCTATGAGCACCCTCTGCCTGGACACAATCTAGATTACCGTTTCCCAAGCCTGTTCCTGTAGGCACACCAACAGTACACATTTTTAACCTCTCCATATGCAAACACACCTGAATCAACTCATCACTAGTCTAATTAATGGGTCAGAAAAGGGAGACATCCAACATATGTGCTGTTGCTGTGCCTACAGAAACCAGGTTGGGAAACACTGGTCTAGATTATGAGTTGCTGACTCAATAAGCTGACAAAATCATGCAATCTCTTCCTCAGTCTGACAGCTGTAAGTGCAAACAACTCTGAAATTGTACTTTGTTGTCGCTTGAGTGTCATTGGCAATACTTTAAGTTGACTTTTTAGCAAGACACTCCTCATATAGCAGTCTGAGGTGCTTTTTAAGGTGCTGGTTGTTGTATTTCCTCGTGCTGTGGCAACAATTCTTATAAATGACCTGTTTTTATTTGGTGTGTGGGACTTTGAAGCCAAAATATTCTCATATTACCGACATGCTGTATTTCTTTTGATATGAATTCGTTTGTTAATGCTTCTGAAGTGGCAGACGTCATCACCCCACTTGTCCGTGCTTTCCTGTTTGTTTTATTCTGGGCTTTCCGGATAATTTGGTTGCGCAATTCTGATTGGGCAGAACGAAAGTGTGCTCACGCAATTGGCTAGTAAGATTGTCACACACAGACGGCAGTCACGCATCTGCTCCGGCTACTACATATACAGCAGAGGTCAGAATTATTAGCCCCCTATGATTTTTATTTTCTTTTTTAAATGTTTCCTAAATGATGTTTAACAGAGCAAGGAAATTTTCATAATATGTCTGATAATATTTTTTCTTCTGGAAAAAGTTTTATTTGTTTTATTTCTGCTAGAATAAAAGCAATTTAAATTTTTTTAAAAACCCATTTTAAAGTCAATATTATTAGCTCTTTTAAGCCATACATACCCTAACCTACCTAGTTAACCTAATTAACATAGCTAAGCCTTTAAATGTCACTTTAAGCTGTATAGAAGTGTCTTGAAAAATATCTAGTCAAATATTATTTACTGTAATCATGGCAAAGATAAAATAAATCAGTTATTAGAAATGAGTTATTAAATGTTTAGAAATGTGTTGAAAAAATCTTCTCTCCGTTAAACAGAAATTGGGGAAAAAAATAAACAGAGGAGCTACTAATTCAGGGGGCTAATAATTCTGATTTCAACTGTACTGTATATGATGTATCGTTGCCTCTTGCGATTAGATAATCGCAATGTTTCAAATCGCGATTGCGATTCATTTTAGATCCACTTAAATAGACAACCTATTCCTGGCTGTGTTCTATTCCCAGTTATCCCCCCATGCCCTATTACTTTCCAATGTTCCAACATTTAAACCTGGAATGATTAAAGAAAAAACATTGAAGTCATCTCTCTTACGTGTAATTTGCTTTCAAATAATTTTTTACAGTTCAGTTTTAGCGATCTTCATATTGACAACCATTAGCCTAACGATTTATATGATTTATCTGAGATTAGAATATGCGTTAGCTAAGTGGCTTTAGTTTTAGAATAGAATATGGTATATTCTCAATTATATGTGTAAAAAAAACAACAACATAGGCCCTATATGTGCCATTTACATTTTAATTAATATGAAAAATGAATGTATGTTTTTTTATAAAAGCTAAGATTGGAGTTTTTTCAATGTGTGTAAAACAACATAATTTGCACAAAAATATAATGGGTCTTTTCTCTAAAGAACTTGTTACTTTACCCTGTTTAGAGATGTTTTTATAACTAACATGGTTCAAACGATGGATCAGCGACAAAGCAGCTATGGTTTTGGGAAACGCTCGTCAGTACATCGTTCTTTTCTCAAACGATGCATCTTACTATCATAGTTCAGTCGTGAGTTATGTCGTTGTTTGGGAAACGCACCCCTGTGCAAATAACCACTACATACCTGATGAGAAACAAAACCCACAATCCCAAACTTGTCAAAAGCTCAACCGCAAAAAAGAAAATCTGAGATGAGGAAAAGGAACTGCTAAGCTAGTTAGAAAACTGCTTAGCACTTTAAAAGCACAGTACAAACTTTAACCACTAGAGGGAGAAAAGTCACAACAAACAAATGCATAGCTTAAAGCCAGCGTGATTGAATGTGGAATCATGAGAGTTGTGGTCTTCATTACATGATCCTACAGGACTCAGAGTAAAAACCTCATTACAGTGGTCCCTTGCTATAAAGCGATTCACCTTTCGCAGTCTCGCAGGATTTTTTTTGGTGCAATTTGACATTTTTTTCTTTTATATTGCTTTGTGTTCTCTGTCCTGATTAGCGCATCGTGTTCTGTGTCCTGGTTAGCGCATTGTTCTGTGTCCTGATAAGCTGTAGACCATTGTCAATCAATCTCCTCTGTGCCATGCCTCCTGTACAGTATAGAATGCGTTCAGCTTGCCAAATTTACACAAATTTACATTAAAAAATATTTATATCTGTTTTATTAAAAACAAGCTTAGATTTGCTCACCTGTCAGCTTTTAGACCATATGGGCCATAGCATGTGTGTTTGGATATAAGTAAGTGTTTTTTTTAAACCACACTTCGTTATTATTGTTCATTTATTCGTTTGCTGGAAATTAGAACTGAATTTAGAAATAGTTTTGAAACAAATCTTCGCACTTATCAAACGAGATTATTTATGTAGGCTAATGGATGTCTGTGCGTACAACACCTTTCCTTATCTACGGAAGAGAGTGAAAGTAAAGAATGAGGAGGCTCATCTCTCATTCTCGTGCTGTAGATGCTCTGTTTAACTGTTTTCTTGCTAGTGAAGCGCTCAGTTATTCCACTTACAAAGTCCGCCATGTAAAAAGCAAATGCACTATGGTGAAACACAACTAACTCTTAAAGGGAATGGGAGATGAGACTCTGATTGTTTATTCTCAAAACACACCTATAACTCATTAAGAGACTAAGGGAGTACTCACACTTTGTACCGTTGCCTTGAACCGGGCCAAAATCACGCTTGTCCCCTCTCCCGTCTCCCCCGATGGCCCGCACTCACATTACATTCGGGCCTGGGGATGATTAGGTCATCGATGATGCGCTGTTCAGTAAGCGCTCTCGCTCAGCACAGTGGAGATTTCTTTAGTTATATCGTTTAACTCGTTTGATATGCAGGGACACGCAGTCTAATATTTCACCGAACAGATCAGCCACTTTTGACACTCATAAACAATCATAAAGTCCTCGTGCTGCAGGAATTAGGAAGTTTGTTGAAGGCGCAGCTGACGTGCAGTGAGGGGTTTGCGTTTTTAATATTCTACGACAGTTTGCGTTCATTGAACAGTACGAATTATTAATGAATCCATATCAAACAGTCCCTTAGAAGTCAAGTCTCGCTTTCAGTTTCGGGCTCAGGCACGCTTGCACTCACACTGCAAGTGTACTGCACCTTAGCCCAAGTGAACCGCGCTCAGGCCCACCTCATCCAACCAGGCCAGGGCTGCCCAAGTGAACCGTGCCTGATCCCGATTCAGAGCACTCACACTTCTCAAACGATCCAGGAAACGGGCCTGGACACGGTTCGAATAGCATAGTGTGAGCACGCCATAAGCTCAACCCTGTTAGACCATATGTTGCGGCGCAAAGCTGAATTTTCTGTCCTTAAAATAGCAAAAGTGGCCCTTAATGCCTTTGCGTCGTGCGCTTTGGACTTTGCGCCTAGATTGTTAAAATAGGGCCCTTAAAGTTTTTAAAAGAAAGCAAAGGACAAATCATAAAGGTATACTAGTTATCCACAACATATACATCAAGTAAAAAAACTTTTAAAAATCAAAGAAGTTTTTCTCCAAAATGTCCTGAATTGTGTTCAGTTTGTGTTCGTTTTTTTGTAAGTATTCCTGTAAACTGCATTTGTAAGATCAAGATAAAGCCATCAAGCAATGGGACGCAAACCAACATAACTTTCATGTGTTAAGGGGTTTTAAAAGGGACCTATTATGCCCATTTTTACAAGATGTAAAATAAGTCTCTGATGTCCCTACAGTGTGTGTGTGTGTGTGTGTGTGTGTGTGTGTGTGTGTGTGTGTGTGTGTGTGTGTGTGTGTGTGTGTGTGTGTGTGTGTGTGTATAAATAACACACAAATAACATTTTATAACTCTCTGAAACTGCCCTTTTAAGGCTTTGATCCTTATGCTGTTTTGGTGACTGTTGCTTTAAATTCAAATGAGATTGTGCTCTTTTCAGAAGAGGGCGGAGCTACAAATGCCTGTATGTCAGCATGGTGGCAGATTCAAAAACAAAACTAAAGTTCTATGCTAATGAGGGAGAGACTGTCACTAATGGGTGGGGCATTTTCCCCCTCTGATGACACGTACAAAGAGAGAAAGTCAATCAAAGTGTTTCTGCAGACTGTTTTTGTTCAAGTGTGATTATAAAAAACTGATTTAATAAATTTTTAGCATTAAAGGCTGGCTATATTCACACACTGTTGGCACACAACTGTGTTTAAACCCCTTATAAAAGCATAATAGGTCCCCTTTACGACAAACTCTGGTGAAGACACTTGTGAAGGTGAGGATTACACACACACACACACACACACACACACACACACACACACACCTTAATGTCATTAACTGATCTGCTCCCTCTGCTCCTGTCTGTGAAACTAAAGATCCTTAAGCTGAACACACAACTTCAATCATTCCTTCTGCTTTTCCATCACATGTGCATAAAGCTCTATTAAAAAAAATACTACTGCACAAGTAACTGCCTGCTAAGGGTGAACATTACATAGTCACCACATGAAAAACAGTATGAAAAACACTACAGTATTTTGAAATGTATCGTAAATACTACAGTGTTTTTGAACCATACAATAGTACAGTGTATTTATGATACTGTGTATGCTATAGTATTTACAACTCTTCATTAATCAATGCAACAGAATACTGTTGTCTACTGATAAGTATACTGTAGTAAACTTCAGTTTTTACAACAGTTAACATTGGTGTATAGTAGTATAATATACCACAAACTACAGTATTGGGACATTTGTTTATATCACGATATGCCTTAGCAACTATAGGATTAGCACAATAGATTAATTCAAGCACTTTTTCTATAGTAGGGTTCAAAAACACTACAGAATTTACTATAAATACTATAGTATGCTTTTCATGTGGTATTAAAACGTACCTCCAACTGACATTCTGATCTTAGGTCAGCCGTTCAGTACAAGCCAGAGGGATTTGTGTGTGTGTGTGCGAATGTAACAACAAACTATACATCATGAAAAGCTTATTTATTCACATTTCAGATTCTCTCAATCTCAGCTTCTCAAAAAAAAAAGATTCTCTCAATCTCAGTCTCATCTTAAAAAAGGACAATTACGACTTGTTTAGTTTTCCAAGGTCATATATTGTTTGATCGCGATGCTATAAATGATGTCTCCTACCTGGAGGACTCCTTGGTATCGTTGGACACAAGAAAGCTTGAAAACTGGACACGCAGAGATCACTGACAGTCCCCATGACCTGAGAATCCATATTTTTCTGCACTTTTTTTGGTTAGTCAAATCCAACTGTCATGTCATGTCATGTCATGTCGTCTATCAGACTCGTCGGCTTCCTTATTAAGCCTTCGCGTTTGTGTCTTAACTTCTCTGTGACTCTCTCAGAACCTCACAATGACATCTGTGTGCTTATTTCCTCTTTCTTAATTCGCCACATGAACTGCAAGTCTTCTCTTTTCCTCTCGCTGCTAATAATGTCTTGCTCCACTTCTCCACTCTGATAATCTGCCTTACGCTCACACACACACACTGACTCTTTGATGCACATTGTTACACATAAACACAGGTGTCATACACCTGGCGCAATACAGCGGTAAGTGTTTTTTTTTTTTTTTTTTGCTACTTTCAGATCTGCGCAGGAAGCATTTTCACAGTTTGTATCACATTGTTCACATAAAAAAATGCATTTGTGCCACTTTTTGAGGTCATGGGCGTGCTGGTCTGACAAGGAGATGTGTCACATCATTGACGCATCGGTATTTTAAGGCAACTGAAATAGACTGCACCATTGACCAACTAAAAGCTGGTTTAAAGTCAAGGGCGCAGAGCTTTATTTGTTATTTAAAGAGTTCTGTCATGATCACCAAGATCGCTGGAGGACTACACAGCTGCCAATTTAATGAACTACAACTCCCATAAGCAGCTCCCTCACACACCAGTTCCTGATTTCCCCTGATTACACACACACAGCTGGAAGCTCGTGATGTACTAATCAGATGGACCATTAAAACAGCACACACAGACACAGGCTGTTTCTCAATATGCATTCTTCAGCGATCTTGTGTCATCGTGTTCTCATGTAACGTCATCATCGACTGCCAAATTCAGTTCTTAAACTCAACACTGCAAGAACAGAGGACGCGTGAAAATTATTGGATGTGTTCTTGATATCAAGGATGCGCCGATGCAGACTTGAGAGCAAAACTCACTTAAGAAGTCCCAGAGGTCATTGCGGCTGAATAAATGAAGTGGGAAGCGCAGAATTTATTATAGATTTATTATTAAAGTTCAGAGATACAACTTATTTATCTCAGGAGATTCCCTAAATGAGACGGTGAAAGTAAACATTACCATGAAAATCTTAATAAAGGCATAAACATATTAAGAGTTTATTTGCTGAAATTTATATTAAAATTAGTTTTATTTGTATTGTGCAATGTTTATTTATAATGTCTTTATGCACAATATATACAGTTGAAACCAGAAGTTTACATACACTCTAAAAAAAAGAACAACCATTTTTAAAAAATGTCTGATGGTAAATCATACTAAACGTTTACTATTTTAGGTCCGTTAGGATTACCTAAATCATTTACATTTGCTAAATGCCAGAATAATGAAAGTATTTTTTTTTGAGAATTTTTATTTTATTATATATTAAACTGTATAACTTTGGTCAAATGTTTTGGGTATCCTTCCACAAGCTTCTCACAATAGTTTACAGGAATTTTGGCCCATTTGCGATGCTGTTCTCTATTTGCACTTCCCGTTTCTGCACGTTTCATTTTGTGACTCTGATTTGACAAGGGGGCGGAGTCAAGGGAACTTGGGCGTTAAGGGCAGGCCCAGACCTACTGGGCTGTAAGACCACCTTGGTGATACTGTGTCTCCGGGTGAAGACGTCTCTTAAATGGAGGCAGGTCTGGACCCTCCGTAAACGCCGAAGTTCCCTTGACTCAGTCTCTTTGTCAAATCAGGGCCACAAAGTGAAACCGGGCAGAAACGTGAAGTGCAAAGTGAAAACAGTATTACAACAGGGTTGAATATATGCAAATATTTTAATTAGTTTTTTTTTTTTGCTCTGCTTGATTTTTATTTGCAGGCTTTTTTGTTTGCAAATTTCATTCATATTTCTCTAAATTAAATTTTCTCTTTGCAGTTTTTTATTTTTGTTAGCAAAATTTATTTTATTTCTCAAAAACTAATTTTTGCTTTGCGATTTTTGGAGATTTGCTTTATTTATTTATATTTTGTTTGCAAATCTTTCTTTTATTTTGCAAGTATATATGGCCCTAAATTGACTCCATAGCCATTCTCTCGCTCTTTCTGGCTCTGATTGGTCAGATAGTGTTCTGGTTGGTTGACTGCCCACTGTGTTGGAAAGTGATCTGAGATGTGATTTTCTGCTCTTTTATAAACAGAGTGAACTGTAATGAGGTCTTCGGTTTAACAGTATCACAGTGTGAGTTCTCATTTTTTTATAAATGAATGGACAGTGGGTTTGCATTTTGCAGAACAGAAAACAGTCTTCTCGACATGTTGAAAACACTAAACAAACTCCTGCAGCCCTCACACACAGGCCAATACACTAATACATTTTCATATAAAAACACATATATTTTTAATCCATTTTGGCCTTCCATTCACAATGAAATACAACTTTTAGGAAACAAAAACTTTTTTTTCCAAAATACTGCAGAAAAGACGATACATTTAACTACTTTTTTTTGTTGTTGCTGCAGTTTGGACTGTGAAAAGGAAGGCTTTCCAAAAACAATGCTGCAGTTTAGTCATGTGACCAATCCAGCTAACACAATCACACTTGATAAAAACAGTTTGCAGAAACACTTCGATTGACATTCTCTCTTTGTATGTGTCATCAGAGGGGCAAAGCCCCACCCATTAGTGACCATCTCTCCCTCATTAGCATAGGATGTTAGTCTTGTTTTTGAATCTGCTGTTATGATGACACACAGGCTTTTGTAGCTCCACCCACTTTTGAAAAGAGCACAATCTCATTTGAATTTAAAGCGACAGTCACCAAAATGGCACAATTATGGTCAAAGCCTAAAAGGGGCAGATTTAAAGAGTTATAAAACATTATTTGGGGACTATTTTGAGCTGAAACTTCACATTCACACTCAAGGGACATCAGAGACTTACTTCACATCTTGTAAAAAGGGGCATAATAGTCCCCCTTTAAAGTATTAATTTGTCACAATTAAAATTAAGCATTGAGACTGTTTTCCTTGTCTATTAGTGGTATATAATGCAGGTTATTTCATCCCTCTGTTATAAGTATTTCTATAGCAGCTGATCAGTCTCACTCACTTGTCATTTAAATGCCAGACTTCCATTCCTACAACTGAAATAAATCTGGTTTTGTTTCCAGTGAAGTTAATGATCACATTTGATTCCCATTTACAAAATCCTTACACTTTTCCAGCTCAGCACAGCCAGAAAAAACAATGCATCATTCATTTATTTACTTTCCTGGATCATTATGGCTGCGTATGTCAGCACAGTCTATTCATAATACCTTGTATTTTCCTCTGTCCTCCTCAGCTTTCTGCAGATGATGATGAAATGCATCAAAGGAGGCATAAATTATGCAACAATGTCGCCCCTCAAAGGCCATTACGTGTAATGTCACAATTCTGGACAGAGACCAGACTGAAAACTTTCAATGTGGTCCATTTTCAAATAGAAACCAAAGGGCTAAGATGAAAAAAAACAATAACATGATAATAACTTCCTGACTCCACAAGCATTGATTAAACAACTCAAACAGCATAATCAACTTGACTTAACATAACCCAGTTTAATTTTGTTTCTGTCACACTAAATGTTCTTTATGAGGTTGAGGTTTGGTTGTTGATGTTCTGTCCAACAGCTTTATGGGAAATAGTTATAAAGCGACTGTAATCATTCACAAGTAATATCCCTGCTGAAAAATCCTGCTTAAACCATGTGTGATGTTTCTTTAATGCTCGCTTTGTTTCTCGCGAGAATTTCAGTGAAGCGTTAACGCAGGTATTGGAGAAACAGTTTTCTTACCGTCTGTTTTCAGTTAAAGGAAGCTTTTTTGTGTGTAAACGCTGTAGGAGACACACAAGGGTTAATAAGGCTGCAAGATGTAAGAACCATATGGATTGTTGTACTTTCATTTGAATAAATGTGAATTTGCTTACGGATTTGTCTGACGTTGTGACGAGTAAAACTTAACGTACCTGCGATGCAAAGAAAGTCCTAGTTTGCAGCTAGAGTTATAATATGCTGGTGCAGGAAATAACCATTATATGATAACATGAGTTATTCAAGCTCAAAATTCAACTAAAACACAGCATTATCGGTTTCCTACATTATAAAATTTACACTAGGGGACCTACTATGCAAAAATCCCTTTTATAAGGTGTTTTAACAGCAACACTATGTGAATATAGCCAGCCTTTAATGGTAAAAACTAATTCATTCTATTTTTTTATAATCACACTTGATAAAAACTGCAGAAACACTTTGATTGACATTCTCTCTTTGTACGTGTCATCAGAGGGGCAAAGCCCCGCCCATTAGTGACCATCTCTCCTTCATTAGCAAGATTGTTAGTCTTGTTTTTGAATCTGCTGTTATGCTGACACACAGGCATTTGTATCTCCGCCCACTTTTGAAAAGAGCACAATCTCATTAGAATTTAAAGTGACAGTCACCAAAATGGCACAATTAGGATTAAAGTCCAAACAATAATGTTATAAAACATTATTTGTGTGTTATGTTCAGAGATGTATAAAGTACTACAGACCCAGACTTAAGTAAAAGTACAAGTGCTCTATCAAAAAAGTGACTTGAGTAGAAGTTGAAGTGCTCTTTAAGCACAATACTTAAGTGGAAGTACTAAAGTATTCAACATTTTTTGTACTTAAGTATTGCAAGTAGTTTATTTAAAAATTTACTACTCAAGTACTGAAAGAAAAAGTACAAGTATTGCGTTATGTAGTTATTTTTAAAAACAGCAGTCAAAAGACATTTTTTTGTTTATTTTAATATACCTTTTGGGGCACAGGATTAAGCAGAACAAACAGACATATATATTCAGCATGACAGCCTTTATGATAGACAGTTAACGTTATGTGAACATTGCAGCATGATATGAACGGCAGGTAGCTAACTGTAGTTAACTTATCTAGCTCTTATGGATAGCTCAAACTGCTGTTTTGTGTATTATATTATCTTTAACTTGACATGTTTCTTCAAATCTGACGGTAGAGTATGCACTTCATTCTATATGAACTGTCTTTCACGCCGACAAATGCAAACATTGGTTCTAAATAGGGTCACGGGTGGTCTTTTTCCCCATCGCCACGAACAGTTGAAAGTGAAGGAGTTGAAGGTGGAATTTCTGGGTTATCCATGTCTAAAACAAACTAAAGTGCACTCAATGCAGGCAGGCAGCACTGTCTTCTTTGATCGTCTGATCAATGAATGATTGATTCGTAATATTTTTATAATTGTAACGAGTAACTATGCAACACATAAAAAAATCTACTGGAGTAAAAGTATTAAGCTCATCGAAAATATGTACTGAAGTACAAATAGAAGTAGGAGAAAAAAACAATACTCCAGTAGAGTACAGATAGAACCTTTTAGTACTGAAGTACAGTAGTGAAGTAGTTCTACTTCGTTACTATTAATCTCTGGTTATGTTGAGCTGAAATTTCACATACACACTCTAGGGACATCAGAGACTTATTTCACATCTTGTAAAAATGGGCATAATAGGTCCCCTTTAAATGATAATTTAGCACCTGTTTGTTACCTCAGATCAAATTCAGAAACTTCAATGGAATTTAAAAGGCATTCCCGAAAAAAAAAACTAAAAAGCTGGTAGGAAAAGTCACAGCTAGCAGAAGGTTTGTCTGAGAGGAAGAGATGCTGCATCACCTCCTACACAGCCTACTGTCCTCCTCAGCTGGCGGATCTGTCAACCGCTCACAGCTTTAATTAAATGATCCTTCTAGAAGCTCTTACTCTCTCTATGAATTCATTTATTCATTAATTTTCCTTCGGCTTAGTTATTTTTTTAGTTATTTATTTATTTATCAGGGGTCAACACTGCAGAATTAACTGCCAACTTATCCAGCATATGTTTTACAGTGTATGCACTTCCAGCTGCAACCCAGTACTGAGAAACATCCATTCACACTCATACACTATGGACAATTTAGTTTACCCAATTCACCTGTACCGCATATCTTTGGACTGTGGGGGAAACCGGTGCACCCGGAGGAAACCCACGGGAATGCAGAGAGAACATGCAAACTCCATATAGAAATGCCAACTGACCCAGCCGAGGCTCAAACCAGCCACTTTCTTGCTTTGAGGCGACAGCACTACCTACTGCGTCACCCCATACCATAATAATAAGTGTTAAACACTTATTAGTCCCGTAGGATGTAATGAAGACCACAACTCCCTTGATTCCACACTTAGTCACGGCAGTGTTTTGTTTGTTGTGAATACGCTCCCTCTAGTGGTGAAAATAGCATACTGTGCTTTTAAAGGTCCCGTGAAGTGCCTTAAATTATACATTTTTATTTGATGTTTGATGTAATCTCAACTGATACACGATAAGTGGGTGGGACATAGAGTAGCTCCTCCCCTTTTAAAAAAACAGCCAATAGCGCTTAGTTTTATCACCGATCTGCCAGTGAGAGCGACTGAGCTCAAGTGCATCAAATGAAAAGCAAATGAGAAGCATTTTGATGGGGGGCGGGGCATGTTAGAAACTAGAAAGCATTTGATTGGTTATGATGTAATAATGTAGTTTGAGGTGATGTAAATAAAACCATTAGTCCATTTTTTTATTTTTTGTTTCATTTAGCATCAGAATTTTGCCACTGTTTTGAGGGACACTAGCTTATAGATATCCTTAATACGAATAATACCGATACTAACATCTAAAAAAGCTTTATTTTAATTTCATGGGACCTTTAAGTGACACCACGATACAATAAACAATAACATGAATTTTCATTTTATATATATGCAGATAGTATGAGGATAATATTTGCTTATAGTTTCAGTTGGTATGTTACACGTCTGACAGGAATAAACTATAAATAAAAGCTGTTAATAATGTTGCTGTGGAGTCCTTCTCTCTGTGTGTTTGTGAGTTTTCGGGTATCGTGTTGAACTGCAGTGCTGTTTGTGTGGGAGGAAAAAGAGTTCTCGGGTGGCTAGAGCTTCACACTTTCAGCCCACTACAGTTCAGACACATAAAACCGGCTCATACTCGCTCACTCGTGCTGGATTACATGGTACATCTCACATCAGAGCTGAACCTGGAGCTCAAACATCTTCCAGCAGGTCCTTCTTTTAGAGCCTGCGCATTCAAGAAAACAAGTGGTCTCAGATTGTGACCACTAGTACTGAGTTACATTCATTCATTCATTATTTTCCGTCAGTTTAGTGCCTTATTTGTTAGGGGTTGCCACAGTGGAATGAACTGCCAACTATTGCAGCATATGTTTTACGCAGTAGATGCTCTTTCGGCCACAACCCAATACTGAGAAACGCCCATACACTCTCACATTCACACACACATTCATTCCCTATGGTCAAATTAGCTACCCAATTCACCTATAGCGCATGTCTTTGGACTGTGGGGGAAACCGGAGCACCTGGAGGAAACCCACGCCAACACGGGGAGAACATGCAAACTCCATACAGAAATGCCAACTGGCCAAGCTGGGACTCGAACCACTGACCTTCTTGCTGTGAGACGACAGTTCTAACCGCGCCAACCTACTGAGTTAAGGCTGGTTTATACTTCTGCGTCAAGCGATCGATGTGTCCCATGGTGGATGCCTTGCGCATGGCCATTTATGTATACTTCTGCATGCTGTTTGTGTTGCTCTGCAATAACACTTCTGAAACACTAGCTGGCAGTAGGTTATGAGATGCTCCTCTTTATCGAGTTTCTTCGATGGTGTTTTATTTTTTCTGAACGCTATTTTAATGTACAAGTAGCTAATACTTGCTCATTCAGAGGCGAGAGCCAGCGGACGTGCAACAACTTTAATCTTAAGGTAAACACAAAACATCTGGAGCTCCTTCCTGGAACTCGACACTTGTAAACACTCGCTCCGGCTCTGGGCTCTCAAAACCGCCCACACTCAGTATAGCTACCAAGCCGCCCTATCACAGAGCTTGCGCTACAGGTCGTTGTGACGTGTAGTTACATTTTCTGAGTGGTGCGCATCAGCGTCGGCGTCAGCCACGGCAAGGGCTATGCGACTGCACTATGCGGTGCGCTTGATGCAGAAGTATAAATCGACCTTTACACTGACCTGACAACTAAATCTGCATAACACCAGTGAGTAAGCCAGGGGTCTCCAAACTCGGTCCTGGAGAGTTTAGTTCCAACCCTAATCAAGCACACCTGGACCAGCTAATCAAGCTCTTACCAGATAGGGCAGGTGTGCTGAAGCAAGTTGGAGCTAAATTCAGCAGGACACCGGCCCTCCAGGACCGAGTTTGGACACCCCTAGATTAAGCAGTATTGTGACACTTGAGGCCTGTTGCACAAAGCCAGTTTGGTAGGTTTGCGTTCAGCTTGAGCAAACTGAATTTTCGGGTTAAAGGTGGCAGGTTGGTTTTGATCAGGTTTTGTTGGCATGGTAACTTAAGCCACAAGACTTACCCGCACTGAAGCAGGTTTTACTCTAGATTAGAGATCTCAAAACCAAGCTAGACCAATCAGCTGTGAGTAAAATGACATATATAATAAGGCCACTCCCAGTTCCTGTTCCAGTATAGCTATACTGCTTGCTAAGGCCCTGTTTACACTAATATGTTTTAGCTTTAAAATGCATAAGTTTTGCTATGGTTATGCCATCCGTCCACACTACGCCGGAGTTTTCAAGCGCCGAAAAAACTGAGCTTTTTGAAAAGAAGCCGTTTTCATTTATAATTCTGCTGCTGGATGGGGAAAACAGACATCTGAAAACGAAGGCATGGCTGCAAACATTCACCTCTCTGCTTGGGGCTTTATCCTCAATATTAAGAAGCCTACACAAAGTTCAGTCTTGTAAGTTCCTCAGCTTGTAAGTTCAGGTACTCGTCGGGTAATTCTTCAAAGGGAACAGTGTACTTTATA
>CAIGQZ010032580.1:5251686-5305129 GCA_903798205.1 Danio tinwini | reverse complement strand
GAGGGGGGATTCTTCAAGACAAAGGTACTAAGGTAAGAATCATCTGATGAATCATCCGTTAGCTAATGCGTTAGCTAATGTGGACAATCATAAGCATGTGAACATTTCGAAATTAGTTTATAAATAAGCTTCACTTAATATATAAATCTTTTAAAATGAGCTGTTTGTGAACCTACACTATTGAAATGACTGATTGATTTGCATTGATATAATTACATTATCTTTGAGTTGCCCTCTCAAACATTTGCTGCATCCAGCATTTACTTCGGTCTTGTAAATGTGCTTAAATTCATTATATTTCTTAATATTGACTCTCTAGTCAGAACAGAATCAAACTGACTCTATCCATCCATTTTTTAGGCTTACTGTTCTTCTGCTTAGGATCCTCTCAGTTTACTAGGATCAACTGCAATTAAGCCTGTGATTTCCTCTAAGAGGCCCAGTAAAATCATCCTGTAACAGCACACTTTTCTATTCTGGGATGTGTTCCGCTCTCAGCAAAATGAACAATGAATAATTGAGAAGAGTCTTTCCATCAAAGTGAACATCATAAAACTGCACACACACTCCAGAAGCAGAGCATTTGAAGCTGCTTCGTTTCAACATCATCAAATCGTACACAGTCCTGAAAAGTATGCCCTTCCAATAATTTAGGAATGTAGTTCCACTGTAGGTTTTATTGTGAGCTTCATTAAATGGTGATACAAATTTCTAAACAAGATCTCCCTTGATTCCACACTTAGTCACGGCAGCGTTTTGTTTGTTGTGAATACGCTCCCTCTAGTGGTGAAAATAGCATACTGTGCTTTTAAAGGTCCCGTGAAGTGCCTTAAATTATACATTTTTATTTGTTGTTTGATGTAATCTCAACTGATACACAGTAAGTGGGTGGGACATAGAGTAGCTCCTCCCCTTTTTAAAAAACAGCCAATAGCACTAATACAAGATCTAAACTGTTTCAAACACACATTCTGGTTTGAAGGAACAAGATTGATAAAATTTACACATTCTATAGGCGAAACCTGGCATAAAGTGTTTTGTATTAGCTGTCTTGGTCCTGTTTAAGGCTCTGTTCACACAAACATGGGTATTTTCAAAACTGCAGTATTTTAAACTATATAGATTGGCCATTTGTCTACACAAATATAAAATATCAATGGCGGTTCTTGAGGGTGGCACTGGGTGTAAATATATATATATATGTTTATATGTATATATGTCTAAAATATCTATATATGTGTGGATATATAGACGGAAACTGTATTTGAAAACCCTTCACTTATTTAAAGAACTTAAATCAAAAACAAGTATTCCAATCTACTACTAAGTGTTTATTTCTATTCACTATTTTGCCATTTCATTTTATTTTACCCAGATCAGCTGACTCCACTAAATAGAAAGATGTTGAGCCGGTTTATAATATAGGTTAATAACATGTATAGATTATTAAAGGTTGTTAGTTTAATTATTGCTATTATTGAGACAAAGTGAATCTAGGTCTGTGTCAATAGCCTAGTCAATAGCACCAAAGTGCTCACAGTGACCCAAGTTCGATTCCCGGCTCAAGGTCCTTTACCGATCCTTCCCCTCTGTCTTTCTGCCTCTCATTCATTCCTGTCTCCCTCTCCACTGTCCTATCAAATAAAAGTAAAAAAAAAAGAAAAGAAAATAAGGTGAATCTAGTGTTCCTTAACATTGTTTGTGCACCACCACAATCTCTGCCCTATCAGCAAACTGAACCGAACCATATTGTGGCTCCAATACAGTATACCAAACCTAACCGTGACATTGGTGTATCGTTACACCCTTAATGGGCGCTGGTGCTATGCAGATCAGATTTCCATTTACTGCTAGCACAGCAGTGGATGTCACCAGCCCCACTCTAGACAGAGAGTTTTAGTGGAGATGGAGGGATCTTGTGGAAGTTCCACCCACCTCCTCACCAATAGGGGGTGAGCATGAAGCCCTGCTCACACTGTGGGATTTCACAGTGGTCTAAGACAATTTTTGGAAATCCTAGGCTTTTAGTCACTTTCCTGCAGTTTGACAACAGCTTGTGACAAGAGTCAAACCAAGAAGCAATAGAAGTGCATAATCTGGTGACAACTTCAAACCACCAAAAAAAAATAGTTCCTGGTTTTATTATTGCAGCACACTGTGTGCATAATTGCTACTACAGATTGTTTATGTTTGCTGTCAGGAATAATTTCAGAATGCTGGATAGTTTTCATGGATGGATGACGTCAAACTCTAGGTAAGTTTTCTTCCGTGTTTTGCACATCTTCATTGTCGTTCAGTCTGATATTATGACAGCTGAGATCTTACAGTGTGACATGTGAGCCATGCAGTCTGCAATTCTGCAATCGTTTAGGATTATTGAAAAATGCACAGTGAGAGCTGGGCTTAAGATGGACATAAGATCAGGGTTTATTGGATGTTGCTGATCTATTCTAAACTGTTCCTACTCCCGCTGGTCCCACCCAGAAATAACTTTCCAGTGCCCCTGCTGGTTCCACCCTGTTCCTCGATCCAGTCAGCCAAACCCTCATGTCCTGAACACCACCAGATCCATCCCTGCCTCTTTTCTGGAGCCTGTACCAGTTACTAACCCACCAGTTCCTGATGAACCAGCGCATGGAATTGAGTAGTCTGTCTTCATCGCTGAAGCCAGTCTTTCTGCCTTGTTACCATTCCCTCCTTGCAAGCCCCGCATCTCAATCTCAGAATTCCAGCTCAGCCCTAATCCCAGCAGTTCTGTCGTGGTTCACATCACCCTCAACTCCACCCTGTCTCATCATCCCACCAGATATGCCAGGATCCCTCATCCCACTGGCACCTTGATCACTCGCACCCCTGCCTCAAGCTATGGATTACGCTCCTCTGGATGTGTCTTGTTGCGCCATCCTGTTGGCTGTGTTAAGGTCCTCCTTTCCTCCAGCTCCAACTCAGCCCTTTGTCCCTGATCTACATGGGTTTTTTCAATCCACACCTCCACCTCGGTCAGCTTAGCAGCCATGCTTAACTGTGGTGCATGGCCCACTTCCGAATACCCATACCCTTAGGCATGAGTATGTACCTTTCCAGGAGGGAGCAATATGTTAATTTTGGACTTTGGTTTTGATCTAGTTTGACTCAGGTTTCCTTTTGTTCCATATTCCATGTTAATAGGTTCATGAGTTCCAGCAGTTAGTTCATTATCAGTCCAACAATGACACCAGGGTTATAAAGACTTAATGGTATAGTTGAAGCAAAATTCCCATTTTACAGTAAACTTAATAAGACCAAAATTACAAATGTTCTTACAAGTCCACCATTTAATGATGGTCATTTAATGATGGTTTAATGATAAATCCCTCCCAAAGAGGCACAAAATCACCTTCATAGACTTTTTACCTTCACTGCTTCCACTGTTGGAAAGACCTGCTCAACTCTCAACTTATAAGTAGGCCCACACAGAATCTGCGCGCACAGATTTCCACAGAGTTTTTTTTAGCCCATCATTGATTCTGTTTGTTTACTTGTGTGAATGTGTGTAAATTTCTATTTATTTTTTATTTATCTATTTATTTATTTGACATGGACATCACAATTACACTGGACAACCAAATGCATTCGCAAACTTGCTAAATTTCAACACCTGTTCACAGGAGGCTTGACAAAATGGAAATATAATAATACATATGCACAACATTATAATTCTTTACATGAAATTCCTGAAGTCAAAAGCAAAAGCGACATGATCCAACAAACTAATAGTAGACTATTTGTGCAAACACTGCTGCTTTGTTTTTAACCACTTTTTAAGAACACTACTAAAAATATTGATATTACTTTCTAATTTTAGTCTAACGGGTAAATCATTCCACAGTTTGGCTCCCTTTAAAGAGAAATCAGATTGATCAAATGAGGTCTTACACTTTGGCACTAGACAGTCACCATTTATTCCGTTTTTTTTTTTGTATTAATTTTAGTAATATTATTGACTAATATGAAAATATTTATATGATTTATTTACAACACAGTTTGTAAAGTAATATATATTTATTTCTTTTAATAGATATATTATATGGGAGACTTACTTAATTTTTTCCAAATCCTAATTGGATTTGCATTGTAAACATTAAATAAAACTTAAAAAGGTATTACTTTTTATTTTATGTATTACATTTTTTGTTATGATACTTCCAAAATCATTCTGTAGATTTTTAACAAACGTTTGTGTAGAAATAGCAAAACATGTCCGCTGGCCCTACTTATGAGTCTTCCATTTTCAAGAAATGGCTAAAAAAAACACCTGTTTAGTTAAAACTTTTGACACATCTGTTTATATTTTCCAAATAACTAACCACAAAGTTAAGGGACTATAAAAATATCAATCTGTAAACATTCTTTATACTTTTTCAATGAGGAAAATAAACATGGATGTGACAAAAAAAGTTTGTGAGTTTACAGTCTACAACATACTTTGTAGAAATTCTGTCAATTAAACCGCACAACCCAAAAGAAACAATACTAATCAAACAGATACGAGAACAAACATGATTGATTTTATTTTATTAAATATTTTTGCATTTATGAGGACAAAGTGTTGTTATGGATGTGGCACTTTTCCGTTATGGATGTGACACCTGTGAAATTGCAACTTGTGTGATTTTGGCAAATTAAATATAATAGTTTTAAACACTGACAAATACATTTATAAGTATTTTTAAAGTACTGTAAAATACTTGTTTACACAAAATGTAGAGACGGGTTTCTCTATTTGAGTGAAAACTAAAAATGTTTTCAATGGCAAAGTTGACATTTGCATGGAATTGCTCAATATTGTCTCATGGTTTGGTAACACAACACTTAAACAGAAGAAGAAATTATCGCAAATAAGATATCTGTTCATACACAACATTCACTGCAGATTCTGTTTGACTCCTCTATGGAAAAAACAGCAATTGTGATTTTTAAAGATAATACACATCCCCTTCACTCAGCTATTGAAATGTTACCATCAGGACGCAGGTTTAGAATTCCCAAAGCCCCCCAAAAAATGCTTATAAAAAGTCATTTATCCCAGTTGCAGTTGTCTTAAATCAGATCACTGTTTGAAGTGAATGGGGTGGTTGTCATGAATGATGTGCAGTAATATGTGTGGGGCTGATTTTAAATGTTTACCTTATATTGTTGTCTTGATGAGTGTTGTTTTTGTGTGATTGTTGTA
Organism: Danio tinwini; assembly: GCA_903798205.1. NCBI lineage: Eukaryota > Metazoa > Chordata > Actinopteri > Cypriniformes > Danionidae > Danio > Danio tinwini. The sequence continues at coordinate 5,299,917 of CAIGQZ010032580.1, read as the reverse complement.
TGTATGCAATTGTTGTCTTAAATCCAAGACAAATTTCCTTTCTGCGCCAAGCAGAACGGACAATAAAGTTTAAAATAAACTAAAGTAGATTATACAAAACGGCTAATAATTTGACTTCACCTGAAAATAAATGTGCTACATGACTCTATCAACATATTGAGTAAAATACAAATCCTGGGAATCAAATCAGTTTGAAGAGCAGGTTCACAGTGATACACTTAAGGTTAACTTCAATATAAAAACCAGTATTACTGTACTTGTCGCTTTATAATAGTCTCACAAGGACCTGTTTGAGAGATGCTCCAAACTTAAAAGGTGTTTCAGGTGAAATACAGCGAACGGCACTGCGAAAGAGCTGAAGGCGTTTTCTACATCCCAGCCTTGCGCGTGAACGGGCAGATGAAGCAGATATTGAAGCGCGCGACCTACCGTGTCTTTCCTCGTCCATCTCTTGCTGAGTGAGGAGCGTCTCCGAGATGCTGTCCTGTCAAGAGAGAGCTCGAGGGTCCCGCTGCTCCTCTGTCTTGCACATATAGTCTGTGTGAAGAAGAGCCCCAGACGCGCCCCTTTCGCAGCCGCCGTGCGCGTGTCCGCCGGAGACTCAGACCTGCTTAAAGAGACAGTTCACCTCAAAACTGTTAACAACCCCTCAGGCCATCAGAGTTGGCACTTCCAGTCAAAAATACATGTAGGCCTACAGGCAAAGCTACATGAATAGGGTGAACTGGCCTAAAGACTTTATTTTTGTTTGTTTCTTCTGTGACGTGTAGCGCCAGGGGCGGATTTTATAATCAGCGAGGTAAGCGGATGCTTAGGGCCCCAGGAAATCTGGGGGCCCTTAATAAATATCTAGGCTAAAAGTTGAAAGTATACCTATAAACTACATATAACATAGTTTTCTACCATATTTAGTTTGGTGAGAGTTCAACAAATACCATTTTAATGTATTAAATAGTATTTAGTATACAATCAAATAATAACAATGTAATGTTATGTAATAATAATTCATTCATTCATTTTCTTTTTGGCTTAGTCCCTTTATTAATTCGAGTTCGCCACAGCGGAATGAGCCGCCAACTTATCCAGCACATGTTTTACGCAGCGGATGCCCTTCCAGCCGCAATCTATCTCTGGGAAACATCCATTCACACTCATACACTACGAACAATTAGCCTGCCCAATTCACCTGTACCGCATGTCTTTGGACTGTGGGGAAAACCGGAGCACCCAGAGGAAACCCACGTGAACGCAGGGAGAACATGCAACTCCACACAGAAACGGCAACTGACCCTTCCGAGGCTCGAACCAGCGACCTTCTTGCTGTGAGGCGACAGCACTACCTACTGCGCCACCATGCAATAATAATATTACAAAATAAAACATCCATCATGGAACAGCCCAGCTGTCAAATTTATAATATATATATATATATATATATATATATATATATATATATATATATAATTTTAGCTGTAAATTCATTTTAAGAAAGCTAGTAATTTTAAATGTAGTTTTATTAAATTAATTTCAAAGATTGAGTGATATACATAAAACAGCAATATAAATAAATATTAAAGGTGCTGTGTGTAAGTTTTTGACTCTTCTAAAGCATAAAAATACCATAATATGTGGCAGATATTTAAGAAACATCCCAAGTGAGCATACTTGTTTAACTGAAAAACAATGCTGAAGTCAGATATTCTGCTTTGAAAATGTTTTTTTCCGTGCCAGAACGCTGTCTTTGTTTAGGTAAATTTAACCTGCACAATACCAGTTTAGCCAATTATAGTTCAGCACTCCGGGTTGCCTTGTTGGAAAACAGTGTATTTCATTAAGTCATCCAGAAAGGCTCTGAAAGCATGCGTCCTTGACCGAAATGCGACAGTGTCAGTGGACAGTATCAGATGTCGAAATGAGACAGGTTCAGTTCCACATGAGGTTATTAATTAGCAAATGATATAAATATCACGAACATGAGCAGGTTACATTGTAATCGCGTGTCCTAACAACACTGTGACGAGATACGCAGTGATGAGCAATTTGGCTGTTTGCACCAGACGAAACACAACAGAAATGTAAATACAGCCATTCAGAAACACAGAATATGCACTCACTCACGAAACAGTAAGGTTTATAATCTATTTAACACGTTAACCCTCTTTAACATCATTAAATGTAGATGCTGAATCACTCATATGTGTTTAGTTCTAAAGTTCAAACGGTTTATTGTATTTTCAAGATCTAAGGTGAACTATCTGCTGCTGCTTTCAGTAAATGGCAATAAATGTCCTGTAAAATGGCATTCAAACTCACATTGTTAGCATTTAGCACTGAATAAAGCACACAAGGTTTACCTGAGGTGATCACTGTCATAGGTTTCTGTTGTTTAGCTGTGAGAAATAGAAGCCGTTTCTAATATATCAATTTGAGGTGTTGGTTAGAACCAAAAGTCCTTTTACTATGGAGAATATTCCCTCTGTTGCGTGTCGTTGCTTTTATTTAGAACAGTGTAAATCACTCGCTCCTGTACTCAATCTGGCAACCTGCGCATGCGTTTATTATGATCCAGGAGTGCAATACCTAGTTCAACCACTGGGTGTCAAACTTACATACTGCACCTTTAAATAAAAGTCGAAAGGATGCTTTTCAGGAGTTCAGGAGTCTTGCTGTGAGGCGAACGTGCAACCCACCATGCAGCCCGCTCTTAATTTTAACTGGATATTTTCTCTTTTTTCAGACCATTCTCTGTAAACCCTAGAGATAGTTGTGCGTGAAAATGCCAGCAAATCTGCAGTTTCTGAAATACTTAATAAAAACAGTAACCATGCCACGTTCAAAGTCACTGAAATCTCCTTTCTTCCCCATTTTGATGCTCGGTTTAAACTGTAGCGGATCGTCTTGACCATGTCTACATGCCTAAATGCATTGAGTTGCTGCCATGTGATTGGCGGATTAGAATTTTGCATTAACGAGCAGTTGGGCAGGTGTACCTAATAAAGTGGCCGGTGAGTTATATATATATATATATATATATATATATATATATATATATATATATATACACATCTTTGTTCCACATATATCTTTGTCCCACCTGATTTGAATATGTAAATAATTAAATAAAAGTTTAGTAAAAAAAAAGTTTTGCAAATTTGTGTGACATTTTTGCTATAATAAATCTTTCAAAAACACCTCACTTAAAAAAAAATACATGTTATTAACACCTCACCTATTTTTTAACACCTTAAATGTGCATGTTATATTATAGTTGGCCACATCCAGAAACATTGACAGAGCTCTATGGCCTTCTGCTGGATGTACATGTTATTGTTTTACACCAGCAGTCTTCTGTCTCTCAGATCATATTGTTAATCATTTGTTTTTTTTCCTGTTAATAAAAATATATATATTTTGTAAAAAAACTGCACTGTACTGAACATATATTACGTATCCCTCAAAACACAGCATAAATACTTTACTGAGAAATAATAATTAAAAAAAGGGCAACAAGGTGGCTCAGTGGTCACAGCAAGTAGGTCACTGATTTAAGTCCCGGCAGGGCCAGTTGGTATTTCTGTGAGGAGTTTGCATGTTCTTGTTATTGTGGGTCTCCTCCGGGTGCTCTCCCACAGTCCACAGACATGCACTATAGGTGAATTGAACCAACTAAATTGTCCATAGTGTATGTGTGTGAATAAGTCTGTATGGATGTTTCCTAGTACTAGGTTGCAGCTGAAAGGGCGTCCGCTGTGTGAAATGTGCTCGATAAGTTGTCGGTTCATTCTACTGTGGCAACCATAGATTAATACAGGGAGTTCATAAAATACAAAACAAGTAACGTTATTGATGATAATACAGTCACTTACTGTATTCACCATAAGGCAAAGTAACACCAACTTGTACTAAAGGCGTACTCACACTAAGCTATTGGAAACGTGCCCAGGCCCGTTTCCCGGATCGTTTGAGAAGTGTGAGTGCTCTGAATCGGGCTCAGGCACTTGGGCGGCCCTGGCTCGGTTGGATGCGGTGGGCCTGAGCGCGGTTCACTTGGGCTCAGGCGCGGTATGCTTACAGTGTGTGCGCAAGCGTGCCTAAGCCCGAAAACTGAAAGCGAGACTTGACTTTTAAGGGACTGTTTCATATGGATTCATTAATAATTCGTACTGTTCAATGAACGCAAACTGTCGTAGATTATTAAAAACGCAAACCCCTCACTGCACGTCAGCTGCACCTTCAGCAAACATCCTAATTCCTGCAGCACGAGGACTTTATGATTGTTTATGAGCGTCAAAAGTGGCTGATCTGTTCTGCAAAATATTAGACTGCGTGTCCCCGCATATTAAACAACTTAAACGATATAACTAAAGAAATCTCCACTGTGCTGAGCGAGAGCGCTTACTGAACAGTGTGTCATTGATGACATAAGCATGCCCAGGCACGAATGTAATGTGAGTACGGCCTAAATACCAGGCTTATGCTAGTTTTGTTGAATAAAATAAGGAAACAATGAAAAATATATATGTAAAAAAACGCTGCGGTGCCAGAAACATGTATTATTGTTGGCTAATTACTTGTGAATGAGTCGTTCATAACGGGGATTCATTCACAAACAAATCACTCCCTCTATTAGAATGAGAAGTGAAGGCAGGTGAGGAGGTGTGTTTCAGGACATGGATTAGATCAAGTTTAACAGGGAGGGAGATAATACATTTCCATGCACACAAACACACGCTTTGTCGACAATGCCTGTGCGGTCACTTATCCAGCGATGTAGGAAAGTGATGTAAAATTATAATTTTCGTAATTTAAAATAATATTTGCGTACTGACCACCGGGGAAAACTCCTGATCACAGATATATGTTTATATCTCTGGCTCTGGATAGCCACAGTCCTCCATTGCACCTTGGTCCTGCATTAATTTCAAAGGAGCGATACCCTGTACTAAAATGGTGGCTCTAATGACGCATTCCTTCCAATACGCTTATTTCACGCAGCCGCCATTTTAAAACATGAAAGCGAGGCTGCGGTGGAACGAAACCCGGAAGTATAGGATCAGCACTGCAAACATTGCAACAACATGCTGTGGACTATCAACCTCCAGCTGTTGCAGCGATTTCAGAATGCGGATAAGGTGTAAACATCACTTTAACATCATTCAGTTCAGTTTAATTTAAGCAATTAAAAGCATATTAGGCATCAAACAACATCACAATCTCTTTAAGAGTAATACGCTTAAGTGCCCTCATAGACTTCAGTTCATGGCAGCAGGTAAACACAGTGGAGGCTTCCCTGCTTCAGCCTACGTAACCCGGTGAGTGATAAAACAATGCAGTCCTCTGCAGCACACCCTCGTGTTGTCTTTAACAGTGTTGTCCCGGTACTGAAGTTTTAAAATTGTCCATTTCCCGTTAACATAAGCGCAGCTGAGCGCGTTCTTAAACAGCTGATTTACCATAGTATTCACCAGTGCTCAACAGAAATGACTGTGATTGGCCGTGACGGTCATCAGTTCATTGCTCTTCACAGATTGCAAACACAGATACACAAACACTGGAACGTTTTGAATCCATGAAGATCAGTCGATTCACCAAGCGGAGCGCTCATCTGTGTTACACTCGGTGAACTCACTGATGACCTTCACAGCCAATCACAGTCATTTCTGTTGATCACGTGAACACAATGGCAAATCAGCGCTGTTTAAGAACGCCATCAACAGTGCCTTAAATGTTAACCGGAAATACAGTTGTTTCAATTTCAGTAATGAAAATTTAGAATCTTGACAAGTCTAATATAGTGAAAGAATCAATTCATTAACTTGAGTTTGATAAACGGCATCTAAAACGTGTGTTTGGGAAAGAAAACCTTTGCTAACTAGTGCCATTTCCCTTAACTTAGCTGCAAATGAAGTCTGAAATCCTTTTTATTTTCACTATTCATTCAGAACAGACCTTCGGGTCACTCGGAAGGTGGTGAAATGATAAATTTGTGTCACTTTCTCTTCGCTGATAAGATATATACAGCCAGGTGCACAACATTCCTGTGCGACTCAGGCGATACTGCCGGGTTTCTTCCCACAGCAGCCTCGATTTCGCTGTTTAAAATGGCAGCCGGGTGAAATCAGTCTATAGGCAACAACTATAGATGTTTACATTAGATGTCTCCTGCCCTGTTGTTGTCTATTGGAAGGAATGCGTCAATAGAGCCGCCATTTTAGTACAGGGTAGCGCTCCTTTGAAATGAATGCAAGGCCAAGCTGCAGTGGAGGATTGTGGCCATCCATATACACATATATCTATGATCGGGATTTTTTCCGGTGGTCAGTCGGCAAATTTTTTTTTTTAACGAAAATTATAATAATTTTACATCACTTGTCTAGAGTGATGGATCAGTGACCGCACGGGCATTGCTGATAAAGTGTATGTATTATCCTCCCTCCTGTTAGATTTGATCTAATCAGTGTCCTGAAACACGCTGGGAGCACTGTACAAATGTGGCGACGCTATTGACGCATGCTCAGGGTCCGTATGCAATATCTAGTGTATATATTTATGGGCAACAACAGGGTAGGCGACATCTAATGATATATATGGGCCACGCCTACTGGTAGCTTCTTTTGGGTTCTTCAGAAACCTATGGGTTACGTCACGGATACTACGTCCATATCTTTTACAGTCTATGGTCCCCACCAATGTAAAGTGCAAATCTACGCCCGTGGCGACGACCATAGACTGTAAAAGATATGGATGTAGTATCTGTGACGTCACCCATAGTTTTATGAAGAACTTAAAAGAAGGGTAAAGTCTAGATCGGATACGCGGCTGGCCGAAAGTGCGATATACACATTAATATAGCAGCATTTTTTATGACACTGTATAACAATAATTAATATTTTTACAGTACTGTGACAGTTGGGTTTAGGGTTGGGGTGGGGGTAGGGGTTAAAAAATACAATTTATTGGGTAATTTAATAGATAAGATAAATAATACTCGGTACAACTAATGTTTTTACGCTTCTGTGACGGTTGAGTTTAGGGTTGGGGGTAGACGTTAGTAAAATACAATAAATCGGAAATTTCATAACATAAATAATTCTCGTTAACCCCCAGCTGCAAACGTATCCGATCTAGCAACAACCTAAAAAAAAGCTACCAGTAGGCGTGGCCAAACGTCACCATTTTGTTACCGTATCATCGCACCAACTGGGGCATACCATACAAGGGCAAAAAGGCGGAGCATAAGCGGAGCTACAGACGCATGAGAAACACTTAATACTTCATTACCTGCGACTCGTTTGTGTTCTGACCACATGTGCTTGGTTGTATACTATATCAATAAAGTGTTTAGACTTTAAAAAACACTGTTTCATAAGCAACGTCATAAGCACAATGCGTAGTGGCTCAATGTATTACACATTGATACTATAAGCATCGTTCTTATGACGTTTTTCAACAGGAGGAAAGTGCGAATTACTTCCAAACACTTCAGATATAGTCTGTGTTAGTAAATGCAGGATGAAATCCAGGCAGAACACTGTATAACGCTTCAGATGACTGTTCTAGAGCCTACAGCTAATCAATCTGTCAGATTCTGGAGTGCATTACAGGTCTAAAGAACATTATAAATAATCTTAAATAAAACAAATACATTTATAGAGATGGTGTATAAGTATATAATTTCACTCACCTGGGAAACGGAGGCCATGTGAATGGTTTGTAAGCACAATTAAGTGCACACAGCATGCCATATCATCTGATAATTGCAAGAAATAATTCCAAAAGGCATCTGACTGTGTAAAGCCACATAAAACAACACAAAAATACGATGAATACGCCGAGATCAGCGGCTAATCAGCTGAGGTGACGTGACGGCGACCAGCGAGAGCTAGCTGTCACTCAAGTGGCCACGCCCTTAATTATGCAAACGTAATATAACCTAATATAAAGGAAATGGATGATATAAAAAAAAATTCACCCCCTCACAGTTGTCCCGAAGGGTAATATTAGCTATATGAACCAAAATCGTTCTTTGTACCAGGCTGTAAACACCTTTTTTTCAGCTGTAAAGTTGGCCATTTTAACAGTGAGCTCAATAGAAATTTGCTCTATTATGGAGCCAGGTCTAGCAGAATTTCGATGAATTGCAGTTTCAGTTACTTCCGTATGGGCGTCCCGAGGGAGAGCGGGCGATGACATGTTTTATTTAAATTATTAAAAAAAAAAAAAAAACTAACAAAAAAAATAATACTCAATCAAGTGCTCAAATTTTCATCTCAGTTCATACAATAGCTTTGTATGGGCAACAGATCAGCAGTCATCATTTTTCTAAACTGGGACCAAACGATTCAAGAAACTGACAAGTAGCTTTTCACAAAAAGTCACAACTTTATTGCACCAGTATATCTATATTTATGTATTTGCAATACTGAATGACTTCTCTTCAGAAAAGGCATTAGGTACAGAACCATCGACTCAAACATGACAAAAGACACGCTTGTGTTCGTCAGCATTCAGTCTCTGAAAATAACCTACAGTATCTCCAGTGAGTCTCTAAGAGGAAACAGACATCCTACAGAACGCATCGGGAAGTCCTGCGTGCGTGTGTGCGTGAACAAGACCTCAGAGCAGTCTTTCAACACACACACACATACAAACACCTACTGGTTAATAAAATTCCTCATTTACATGTCCACAAACCTTAAATACATTAGGCTTCACTTTAGCAATGTGCATTTAATAAGTAGAATTTGCAATATGTTCTATTCGTTTCTTTAAAAATTAAACCAAGGCAACTTCTCTAAAAACCAAAACAAATTCATGACAGGAGGGAAATCACAGAGAGCACAAGGTTGACTGTACAATGCCCTAAACGGAAAACTTCAACATTGCTTTACTCCTGCGGTGGATTATTAGCATGTACATCATAATGGTGACCCGATGTAGAAAAGCACGGTGAGCGGACACGGACGACGGGGGTGTTATACAGCTCACGCAGAGGATGTTTGGACCAGAAGAGTTTCTCCCAGGACTGACCATCCACAGGATTGACTGGAGTTGCATAGAGAGTAGAAAAAGAGATGCAGGATGGGGGGAAAACGCCAACTCAAACAAGCAGATCCAGAGAGTCTAATTATTAGCTATTTTAGCCCTCCTGGCAAAAACACAGTGGTTTGTGTTAAGGCCCGTGTTTATTTGTTTTTCTCACGTGGATGAAATGTATTGCATTGTCATATGCAGCGTTTTTGTGCATAAGAGACATGTTGTCAGACTGGAAATGGTCACAAGAGAGTTCACTTTAGAAATGTTGATCACTGCGAATGTGGATTTGATGAGGGAAAGTAGTACCGCCTTGATGTATTGTAATGCGTGTCTGAGGAATATTAAAGATAATTGATTTTTGATCATTGATAAAGAGGATTTCTTTCTCCAGAAATCAAGAAAAACACTTGTCTTATAATATAGAGAACTGGCTTAAATATGGCTAAGCTAAATGATTAATTAAGGGGAGATAATATGTGAATTATGCTTCAAAACATTAGCAGGTGGCAGCTTCAGTTTCCCATGTTTACAAGTGTAAGGTTCCTCCTCTCAATGAGAAACTGGTAGTCTGGATCAATGGCCATTTCAGCTCAAACAGTCCTTTAAAACCAGCCCGGTTAAACATTTGTTTTCATAAGCTCATGAAAGGTTAACAGGGTGATAACTCACATTTACTATGACCCTAAGATCATAAGGGCACCATTAGTGGAATATATTGTGGATTTCAGACGGCCTGAAGAGAAAGCCTCAACCTCATCGCTTTATTTCACAGTACTGCTGCATTCCAGGTAACTTGTGTTCTTCGGGAGAATCTGAGACAGATTTGACTGCTTCTGATCCAATAAGGCAACTGGTCTGGTCACGGCACGCGCTTGGAACCCGCATCTCAAAACTGAAAAATAAAAACAACTGATGGTTATTAATGTACAAGAACGTTCAAACTCTCTTAGTTGAGACTAAAGGTCTATTTGGGGTTTGTTCAGTTTGGTTTGGACGGTTCAGAGTAACTAAATGATATACTGGTATTCTGGTTTGCTTAGCATTTACGCTTTCATTTTTAAGGTTTAATCTAGATATTTATAAAATAGATGAATAAATAAAATATACAAATAATAATAATAATAATAATAAATAAATATAAATAAAAATTAAAATAAAAAAATTGTAATAAATGAATAAACTCAAAATAACCTAATAATAAATCAAAATGTGAATAAATCAAAATAAACAAATACATATAAATAAAAACAAATATAAATATAGAAATAAAAATAATAATAAATACATTAATAAAAAATATAAGTAAATGAATATAAATAAAAAACAAATAAAAATGTCAATAAATAGAATTAAAAAAACAAATACATATGAATGAATAAAAAAAATATAAATACAAATATATAAAAATAAATAGTAAATAAACAAACAAAAAATAAATAAATAAATGCATATAAATAAAATATAAATAGATAAAAATAAACTAATAATAAAAATTTATAAAAAATAAATGCATATAAATAAATAATAATTAAAAAAACAAACAAACAAAATAAAAAACACATAAAAAATAAATAATATAATATAAATCAAAACAAATAAACTGTAAATTAATACATAAATAAAAATAAATAATAAATAAATATTAAACAAAAATGTTATTATATTAAAAATAAACAAATACAAATAAATAGAAATATACAAAAATAAATAGTAAATACATATAAAAAATAAATAAACAAATAAACAATAGTAACAATATAAATAAGAATAAACAAGTATAAATAACCCAATGAAAAAATTTTATAATAAAAAACAAATAAAAATTTAAATAAATATAAATTAAAATTAAAAATTTATATTATTATATAAATAAGAATAAATTTAAAAAACAACAAATAAAATAAATACATTAAAAAAACAATTATAAAAATAGAAGTAAAATAAAAACATTTTAAAAACGTTTTTCCTCAAGCAGACTGTTCATGTTAACTGCAATAAAATACAGTATACAGTAGTCAACATTTGAATCAGGATCAGATATGTTTTTTTTCCAAAATAAGATGAGACTGGACATTGTTCAATAGTTTTAGGTCATTTTTATAAACCTCAAATGTTGACTACTGTATATTCAAGGAATACAGTAAATTTTAATTGTCTAAAATATCAGACTTCAGTCATACAAATTACAACATGCATTCAAAAGAAAGAACAACAGTTGAATATTCTTATAAACTGGCGTAAAAACATCTTTATGAATTAAACTGGAGAACACATGAAGAGAATAAGGTGAAGCACCGTTGAGTGTCGATAGCCCAGACTGCTCCGTCTGCCTCCCGTCACAGACCACATGTTACGATGCTCCTGGATCTTCTGGAAGACGTTTCCATTCCACCTCCTGTCCTTTCTGTATTTTTTTATTTTCTTCACCTATTCAAATGGGGCAAATAAATGTTTAGCATGTATACACAACACATGTAATACTTAATAGAACACATATACATAGACCCTACTGTCATATATGTTATGTGCAGAGTTTGTTATTTGAAATAAGTTGAGTACAAGTTCTTTGTATAAAACATTAAAGCACTTTACTTTCATGTAAAGCATTTTCTATGTACATAAACTCATGTTTGCAAATTAAAATTTCCTGTAGAACCTGAAATGAGATGTTGTATTCTAAGTGTCAAAAACACAACATTTCAGACCATGCGCTCTATGATAAAACCAACACTCAGAAAAACTACCACTAGTATTATGTCAGTAAACCGTCTACAGTAGACTATTAGTTTTACAGACTATTAGTTAGAAGATATGTTTTAAATGACTCTGAGTCACAGAACATATGAGAGGTCAGTTTTAATCCTCACCTTTCCGCTGTCGAACTCACTATCCCACTCATCAATGACAGTCAGGTTTTTAGCGTAGCGCGAATCCTGAATGGCGTCTTTGCTGATGAGCGACGGATCGCCTTCCCAACTGAGAACTGATGGATGAAATGATTCAAAACAGTCAATATTTCAACTCAGCGAAAGAAATCAAAAATTCTGATGAGAACTTTAGTAGATCTTAAAGGATTTTTTGGAGATTTTTATAGGTTACATATAGCTAAAAACCGTAATAAGTGGAAACATGATATAGGTCTTTTAAATGCTCTTAGGCAGTTTTGTGGAATAAGTTACGTCTGGATATATAAGGTATTTCAAATACAGTTAGTTTAAAGATGCAGTATTTAAGAGTGACACCCGGTGGTTGAATAAGGTATTGCACTCCAAATTCAAAACACTTTCACCGCGCCCCTCCTCTGAAACACAGGGTGCCAGATTGACGACACCAACAGGAGCGTGATTATCAGGGAAAGGAAAGAACAAATGATAGACAGCTCACCCTCAGTTCCATAGGCTTTATCAGAGGAGTTCTTGAGGAGCTCCTGAACCACATCGCAGCTTTTCTTGCCGTCCCAGCAAGCAGGAGCAGCGCAGGACTTTTTACCAGACATGTCCTCTGCTTCCTGATGACTCTGGCTGCTCTTGAATCCATCCTGAACCTGACTGTCCCAAAAAATCACTGGAGCTGAAACAGAAAACCAGAGAAGTTTGATTATTTGGGGTCATATTAGGAAATAATATCTTTATGTTTTGAGGAATTTTATTTAAAGGTGATATTTAAACAACGTGTTAACATCAATAATTGACTGCTCTTAGTGTCATAATGAGTCATTCACTAAATTAAACTGATTGGGTTACAGCCGATAAGTTCAGAGTAAAGAAAGTGACTGTCTTTATGAAAGAATAAAGACAACATTGTGGCAATACAGGAAACTTATATACCATCAACTTGTCACTTTACAGCTTATTTTTATAATGTCAGTCAAACAGAGCATTAAATAATCCTAATCCTGCTGTAAAATGCCTGCAATTTAGTACTTCTCCTTGCTGAGATAATCCATCCACCTCACAGGTGTGGGATATCAAGATGCCAGTTAGACAACATGATTATTGCACAGGTGTGCCTTAGGTTAACCACAGTAAAAGGCCACTCTAAAATGTGTAGTTTCTCTCCAACTTCTTAACACATTTGCCTGGGTGTTTCAAGCATACCTAGTAAGACCTTGATTAGCTTGTTCAGGTGTGTTTGATTAGGGTTAGAGCTAAAATCTGGAGAACACCAGATCTCCAGGAACAAGTTTGGTGATCCCTGATCTAGGAGGTAAAAAAATGCTGAATGTGGAGGTCCTGGGCTGGTATTGTTTCACTTGGTCTTGGGTTGTGAGGGCATCTTGAATGCCTCACCTGTGAGGTAGATGGATTATCTCAGCAAAGGAGTGCTTGCTAACACAAATTTAAACAAATGTGTAAACAATATTTGAGAACAGCAGACCGTGTACATAGAAAAGAGTTTAAGATGTTCCATGTGTTAGGGTTATAAGCCCCTCGTGCAAACGCATATTAACTAAATGAGGTTATTGCTAGTGAAAGCAAATGCTGAAATATTATTGGTTATTTTAAATCAAAATGTGATTTGTTTAAATTAAATCAAAGAAAAAAGGGCTAATGTGCATGATGGACAGCAGCATGTATATTAACCTGCTTTCGATTTATCAGGTTTCCTCTTGTCCGCATTGCTCATCTCACTGGACTCAACTCCATTTGTCTCTCGAAGATCTATGTGTAGATTTCCTCCATTGCTCTGTCTTTCATTATTTTCTTGGAAATTTTTCTGTTTTCTCTTTTTCTTCATGGTCTTTCGTAGTTCCTCTGTCTTTAAATTAGCATCACCAACCTCTTTTACAACAGTGCTGCAAAAAAGAATGTCATTTGCCATGTTAAATCAATGAAGTTACAATAACCATACTCATAATTCAAAACATTTTTTATTAGATCCCAAACGTATCAATTACTGTAAACAGTTATTAACTTTATTGCAGGAAGCAACCTCATTGTCAATTCTGACTTAGAGCCTGAGAGAGTACAAGACACTGCATGGTAAATGGCATGTGGTGTGAATGTGGCGCTGTGTCCAAATGTAGCTTGATGCAGTAAAGTGAGACATCATCACAAGGTAGCAATAAAGCATGCCTGAACCAAACAGAGTTAGCTTTTGAATAGCCTAAAGCTAGTCAATCCCAGGCATGGCAGGAAGTATGACAGAGATGAAGCTTATCGTTCCATTTCAGGGAACCAGATTTACACGAGCAACCAGAGACATCAACATCTGGACCTTGGAGATTTTGAGTACAGATTAGTGGCAATACTCATTGCAGAGTGTGTCATGACAGCCATCGGTGAAAGCTGTGTACAAGCTTCAAGGTGTACAAACAAAACAGACGACTTTAACTGTCCACTTTCTCATTGTTGTATAGGTGCAGGAAATTCATGATTAAATGCCAAAAGAGACTAATTGATTTTGTTTTAGACCACAGGGACATTAACAAGACACATTAGAGAAGAACTTAATGGCGTACACTGCTCTAGGATACAGAAAATCTCACGAATTCAGGTGTTAAGTTCAAAGTTCTCCTACCCTCTTAAGAGAGCAAACTGCAAAGTAAGATGGGGACTTCAGCTGACCTGCAGACCCAACCAAAGGGGCCCAGAAAAAATAGTGGATCACAATAGGCTCATACTTAGGAGTGTAGCGTTAAAACCCAGCATTGAATGAACTGAGAAGTTGGCTGAGTTGATGGTGCTCAATGTACCAAAAGGTAAACATTTCCACCTCACTACACCTGACCAGATGCTATGGCGGTCATGGAGGAGTAGAGAGCATGAGACTGATTCCTGAAAGACCACAGTGACAGACAAGTCTTCGTTTTAATCCAGTGGGCCAGCCTGAACACCCGCTGGTGACCTACTCACACCTGCAGGTCTCCACAATGGACGTCCAGTGTTCTCCAACCTCTGCTGCCTAGACTGCAGCTCTGTACAGGAAGTTTGGCCAGAGGAGAAATGGTTATGCCCAACTGAGCCTGGTTTCTTAAGGTTTTTTCCTTCACATTTGTTAATTGGTGAAGTTTGTACTTCACCACTGGCTTTCTTGGTTTGGGACTTGTGGAGCTGAGCATCGATGGATTTGCTCTTCAGTGTTTGGACTTTCAGCAATGAAAATTAAACCACACTGAACTGAACTAAACTCAACTTCAACTCTGAAAACTGGACTGACAATTTACTAGAACTTCTTATCAGACCCAACAGTTTCTGAAGTTGTGTGGCAGTGATAAGCTGGCCAAGCTAAGAATCACTGCTCCCCAAATCATTGAAGTTAGAAGGTCTGGTCAACTGGGGTTCCCAGAGGGCACTTAAGGACAACAGACACCTTATTATGAGGTGTGTACTGCTCTCCTTCAGAGGGGTCTACCTTTGAGCGCCATTGCTGTCCTCACCAACACCATTTTCAACAGCAACCTAGTTTCAACCCATGTAGTTTCCCATTCAGGTACTGACCAGGTTTAGCCCTGCTTAGCTTCAGTAAGTAACCGGTCTTGAGCTGCAGGGTGATATGACTACGAAGTTTTTCTCAAGATAATGATAGTCCTTGAACCAGTCTCCTTCTTTGAAGGTGAAAGTGCTAATTTGAAATCACCCTGAAATAGAGAGGGTGGTGGAACTAGCAGGACAATCTTTTTAGGGAGCCATAGGAAAAACAGGAACCATATAATGAGGTGTAGACTCCTCTCCTTCTGAGAAAATACCCCCAGCCCAGCATCAGGACTTCTTATTCAAGGTTTGTCTTGATAATACAGAAGTTCTCAAATCAACCCTATTTGTTAGAAGTTCCAGCTGATAATATAGTCCCACACCCACAACCTTTGTGGGGAAGTATGAGATGTGATACACAGATCTAGCTTGGTATTCACTGATGATTGCAGGGCCCTGAAGCACTGATTATGTCAGACAGTCCAATCCCCAAAGGGCACTAATAAGCACAGTGTGAGGAGGTGTTGACTGGTTGCCTGACCTAGAAGCCTGATTCTACCTGTAACAGTATTTCTCTTCAAACTTCAGTTTGAGATCAGGGCCATTCAGTTGGATTTTTTCTCCACAAAAGGATGTTGGGGAAAAAGGGACACTGACAGAGCAATACAATTTAGTTCCTCTAATATCTTCTCTCAGGGTCACATGGTGGGTGGTTAAAGATCATTTCACATGGGTAAAATATTGAATGTTATACCAGGTATTATTGCAGTCTAACAATGTTTTGAATAGTGAAGCTGTTAAACAAACAAAAAAAAAACCCATAAAATAACTTACCACTTTGATGTGGCTCCATTCCTGTGATCCTCCAGTTGCTCAGCAGGTTTGTGCTTCTTTTTCTTTTTCTTCTTCAGGTTGGGGTCTTTCTCGGGCACAGTCTGAGGTTTGGTCTGCTGAATCTCCTCCGCTTCAGAAAGCTTAAACCCATCTCCTTTGGCAGCAGAGCCAATGCTCCATGTTTCTCCAAGACACCAGTCCTCATCTTGATGGGACTCAAGATGGGACTGCACACTCTCTCTCTGTCCCTCAAGATCATCTGCCTCTGCTTCCCTTTTCCGTTTCTTCTTTTTCTTCTTCTTCTTCTGGTTTTCAGCTCTTGACTTTGGTTCTTCAGGGGCTGAGGCTGTAAGGTCACCCTGCTCCACTTCTGAATGTGATCGTTTTAGTTTCTTTTTCTTGTTTTTTACTACAGGACTGGCGAGAAGTGGTGTGGTTGAGGCTGACAAGTTCTGGTTCTGAATTGGTCTGGGCGAACTGGGTGGCTGATGGCCATTGGTCTGCAGAGAGAGAGCAGAAGCGAGTGGCTCCACAGTGGAGGAGGGCCGTTTTAGGGGACTCAAATCTTTAGAAAGGTGAGCTGAAGGTGGAGACTGAAGGCTGAGCGAATGAGGTGAAAATCTGAGCCAAATACACAAACATTTTCATTATTTCAGGTTGAGATGTCAAAAGTGCTTTGTTACCAGAATGAAGAGAATGAATAGAGAAAAAAAAGTAAAATAGGCCTCTCTACAGTATCGTCACAGGTAAATGGTTTGGAAAGTGCATCAATTGCATTAGAAGTGCATGTGTCATTTTAGTAAAAAACATTATTGTTGTGTGCATGTAAGGTATAATGATATAGCATTAAGGTATAATGACACATTTAATGACATATATGTTAAATATTCAACACTTCAACTAATTCTAGACCAGAAGTGTCCAAACTCTGGCCCTAGAGGGCCAGTGTCCTGCAGATTTTAGCTCCAACTTGCCTCAACACACTTGCAAGGGTGTTTCTAGAAAACCTTGTACGCTAATTAGCTGGTCCAGTTGTGTCTAATTGGGGTTGGAACTAAACTTTTCAGGACAAGAGTTTGGACACCCTGTTCTAGACATTTATCAAAATCATCTGTCACTACTTTTGTTTTTACAAGTCAATGGGGAAAATTGGCATGAAAATGAAAAGACAACCTACTTTTTGTGTGACAGCTGAGGGAATTTCGTAATTTGAACAAGGAGAGTTGGTTTCTTATCAAAAATAACAAAACACAAAGTTTCTTATGATTCATGTACAGAAATCGAACCATGTAAGGTCTAGTAATGTTTTAATTACCTGAAACAGCACAAACTTAACATATCAAGATTGGGTTTTAGGAATCAAATTAAGACAGATAAAACTAAAAGTTTCAAATTAAGTTGTGCATGATCATAGTTAAAATAAAATGGGCTTAATTTTTCTGAACAGACTATAAGTGAATTTGCACAAGACGTGTGGTTGAGCCTACAAAAACTTGTGACTTTTGCACTGAAAGTGTGCATCAGGACAGTACCTGTGGTGCGGGTGGAGCGAGGCTGGGCTGAGAAAGTGTGTGGGGTCACTGGACAGATGAAGAGATGAAGGGGGCCGAGCCTCAGTGCTGCTGCTCAGGCTCTGCCGGACACTGGCCTGCAGTTATTGACATAAATAAAAACTTTGTGGTCTAAAAAAAATTTTAAATAAAAAAAAAAAAACATAGCCATGAAACGTGACAATGACAAAGGGACCCATATGGGGAAGAAAAATCAAGACCAAAGAAAATAAGAAAGGAAGAAAAAAAGAATAGGAATGGGGAAGAAAAAAAGAAAGTGTAGCAGAGAAGAATTAGAAATTGTTAGAAATCAAAAGAGAAAAAAAGAAAAGAAAATCTTAAAAGGACAGCAGTGAAAACTGCAAACTGACAAAACAGACCTGAGCTGAGAATTAAACGTTGTATTAATACAGGATTATAACTGGCTGGCATTAACAAAAACCTAGCGTTCCAGACTGAATTGGTCTTTAAATGAATACCTGTTTGTCAAGGAGGAATGAAGTGAACATACATGGTAAGGCAAACACACAAACGATCTTGAAAGCGCTAGCAGATGAACAGAGACAGCAGCAGTAGGACTGACCTTCTTGGCTGACAGGGCAAGCCGTTTGGCAGGCGGCGGCGACATGGTGCTGATAGGCTCTGATGTGACATTAGTGAGGGCCTGCGGTTTGAGTTTCTTCTGCTCCTCTGTGCTCTTGGCTGGAGATGCTGAACTGTTCACACTTGATGGGTCTCCAGCAGGAGCGCTCCTTGTTCCAACAGACTCCTGAGAGATAACACCAAACCGTTTTCATAAACCAACTGTCATTATATGAATCAATATGTGCCATTAACATCTTCATACTTGAACAGTGTTGAGTGAAAAACAATCTCTATTTAAACGTTTACTAGTACTACATGACATATAGTGCTTTCCATTGCATGGTACAGCAGGTATGGTTTGGTAAGGCTCCCTCTTATTGTACGTTCACACCGAAAGCGGCGAGAGCGTCAAAGTAGCCGAAAGTCATTCATTTTCAAATGGCAGCCGGTGGCGATAAGCGGCGAGCAGCAGTGCGGCGCGTCTTCGCTAGTGTGTGTGTAGAGGAGACTTGAAATCAAGTCAACTTTATGGTAATGAGCTATGACATGGTTCGGCGGCAAGTGATCGGAAGGTAGAAGTCCACCGCTTGAGAGGAGTCCAGAGAACACAGTCACTGTGAACTTTGGTTCCAACCACAGTTGTTCCCAAGGGTTTGATTATTGCGGTCACCGGATTTCCAATTATTTCTTACAGGAACATATATTTAAAAAGTTACTGGCGAGTTACTAATGTGCATCAAAGTTATATATTTTTTTCTTAAAAAAAAAAAGTGGGAATTTCATGCGACAATACAAAACAGTATTGCTGCTTCAGAATATTTCATGCATATGGACACAGTGGAGCAAAGCCACACCACATGCAACTAGATCTTTCGTAGTTAAGTGAATTTGATAATAAGTGTGCAACATCTTCACGCTAGAAAGCATGTTTTATGCGGGAGTGTAACTGATATGATATGCAGCAACGGCTTCTTTAAATACGAGATCAATGTAGCGACCTTTGACGCTCTCGCTGCTTTCGGTGTGAACGTACAGTTAGGGAGTTTTCCGCTGTGTACAGTTCCTGGTATTTTTTTTGTACCACCTCGAGTCAAGTTCTAAGCGAGAAGTACAGTTACCAAGTACAGTTGTGATGTGTAAATCCTGCAGATACTGGTTGGTCAGAGAGAAGGCACTATCTGCAAATGGATTTGCTACATGAGACACCAAACTTACTAGATTTAAATAAGACAGCTGTACTGTGGTCAGTAGATGAGGGACAACCGTTCCTTTCTATGTGAAATGACAGTATGAACGTTGGTAATCTGCAGAGATGAGATAAAGTCCAGGGAAATGTCTGTAGAGTTCCGAGACAACATTGTATCAAAACACATCTGGGGAAGGGTACAGAATTACTTAATCATTGATGGTCCCAATGAGTACAGTGGCCTCCATCATCCACAAATGGAAGTAGATTGGATACATCAGGACTCTTCCTAAAGCAGGGATGTCCAAACTCGGTCCTGGAGGGCCAGTGTCCTGCATAGTTTAGCTCCAACTTCCTTCGCACACCTCCCTGGAAGTTTCTAGTATACCTAGAAAGAGCTTGATTAGCTGGTTCAGGTGTGTTTAATTGGAGTTGGAACTAAAATATGCAGGACACCGGCCCTCCAGGACCGAGTTTGGACACCCCTGTCCTAAAGCGACAGTAGGCCAAATTGAGGGATCAGGGGGAAAAGGACCTTAGTCAGGGAAGAGACCAAGAGCAAGAGCCTAATGGTCACTCTAAAAGACCTCCAGAGTTTCTCTGTGGAGAGAGGAGACCCTCCCAGAAAAATCTCTGAAGTTCTTCACCAATCAGGCCTGCATGGTAGAGTGGCCAGATGGACACACTCCTTAGCAAAGGCACATGATAGATACCTGGACTTTGACCAAAATGCACCTGAAAAACTCTGACTGTGAAAAATAAAATTCTCTGGTCTGATGAAACAAAGATTAAACTCTGTCTGAAGGATACCAGGCACTGCTCGTCACTTTGCCAATCCCTAAAGTGATCCTGAATGAGCCGCATCAGCTGTAGAGATGTTTTTCAGGTATCAGGATTATCACCAGAATGTGGAGACATGAATGCAGTGATAAACAGAGAGATTCTTGAAGAAAACCCAGACTGTTCTGGACAACAGTTAATCTGTTAACAGGACAACAACCCTTGGCAAAGCAGAGGAGGAGTGTCTACTTAATGACTGCGCATGTGAAATGTGAATGTGCTGGAGCGGCCCAGCCAGAGTCAAGACATGAACCCCATTGAACATCTCTGGAGACGTCTAAAAATGGCTGTGCACCAGTGCTCCCCATCCAACCCGATTAAACTTCAGAGGTTCTGAAAAATAGACATGCCAAGCTTGTAGCTTCATACTCAAATACTTGAGGTTATAATTGGTGTCAAATGTGCTTCAAAAGTATGAAGATGTGAATATTTATACGTTTTTATTTTAAAGATTTTAAAGTTATTTTACAATGTTATTATGAGATATTGTTTATATAGGTTTGAAGAAAATAATGAATTTAATTCCTTTTGGAATAAGGAAATAAAATGTTGAAATAAACTATTTTCTTTAAAATTCGGTCAAACAAAGCTTGTCGGTTTCTTGTGACAAACGGCCACATGCCAAAAAGAACAGGATCTGCTGTGTCCACCTTTGTTGTTTACATGTCACATCTAAACATGTAGAAAGAGTGAGTGGTGCCAGTTCATTTCTCTGTTTTCACATTTGCCATCTACATTTGAAAATTAACTTGAGCACGCAAAAGACATGATATCTTAAAGGCCAGTACAACTTTCAGTCATTGTTCTTTGTACAACAGTTGAAACAAGCATAATTAGAATGAACCTTACCAAATCATACTGAACCATACCACTCAGTGAAAACTAGACAACACACACACTTAAATATCTGGAAACTCACTCTGGACTCGGAGGAGGAGGAGGTGTCTGCTGAGGAGGAGTCGGACAGAGATTTGAGTGAGGTAGATGACGGCAGTTGTTTGCTGTTGGTTTTGTGGAGGCCGCTAGATGGAGCAGGAGTGCTGCTACGGGACTGAGGCTGAGCTGTGGGTTTCTTCACCTTCTTCAAGGGTTCCTCTATTAGCGAGGGTCCACTGGCCGGTTTGAGCAGGGCATGAGAGTTGCTTGTCCCGTTAGACAGCTTCGGCGACTGGAGTCCCGAACAGTTCCTGGCAACAGGAACACCAAGACCTCCATCCACTGACTGGATCTTTCTCAGCTGAGCGGGATCCAGCTTCTGCAGAACAAACAACAGCTTAAATCAAGGATTCTGTGCAGGTGATACAGTGTGGCAGAGGCTTCTAGATGCAAACTCCTTTTTCTCAAATTCACTTCATGAAGTCTTTTACATTAAGCAATAAAAACACATTTTTGGAACGTTTTAAAGACCTTTTACCAACCAAGAAATATAATTGATATAATATATGGTGAAAATAATACAATAGATAATACAATTGGAAGGGGTCAGTACATCATTGTTCTCTAAATGTACATCTTTATGGTGCAAACAATGAGCTGTTCTTCATTAGCAGTTCATTTTAGAATAACCTAACAATCTTGTCCATTATTTTTCCATTTAACTTTACAAAAAATATGTAAATATCTTTCTATGTACCCTTTGATCACGATCGAAAAAAGTGAACTTTTTCTTGAGATTAGAAATCTAGTTAATTAAAATAAAAGCTTTTTTAATAAACTGAAGAACAAGTCTATCAGTGGGCTGAAAAATCATTAAATCACATTATAACACATTTATACCCCATTATTTGTTTATTTTAAGCAGATGATCACTTGACTTTCTTTCAGAAGACTTAATATTAGATCAAGTATATTTATCTTGATCTATATTTAAAAATGCCAAGGTACTGGAGAGGAGGATCCGGCCGATGGTTGAACCTACCCTGCAAAAAATGCTTTTCTTACTTAGATTTTTGTCTTGTTTCTAGTACAAATATATTAAAATTCTTAAATCAAGAAGAATTTTCTAGACAAGCAAAACATGTTGTCTTGTTTTAAGAAATAATATGCCAAATTGAAGTGAGTTTTTCCTTAAAACCAGCTAAATAATCTGGCAATGGGGTAAGCAAAATAATATGTCAAAAGGAAAAACAAAATTTAGCTTACCCCATTGGCAGATTGTTTTGCTTGTTTTAAGGAAAAACTGACTTAATATTGGCATATTATGTCTGAAAACAAGACATTTAGGTTTTGCTTGCCAAGAAAATGCTTCTTGATATAATAATTTTTAGATATTTTGACTAAAAACAAGACAAAATATCCAAGTAAGAAAAGCATTTTTTTGCAGTGTAGGATGCAGGAGGAACAATGCAGTTTTTGTCTAGGCCAAGGTACACTGGACTAAGTCTATACCCTCACCAGGGTGCTTGAGGTTTCATGGGAGTATGCCCAACCAGTCCACATGTGTTTTGTGGACTTAGAGAAGGCATTCGACCATGTCCCTCGTGGCATTCTGTGGAGGGTGCTCTGGGAGTATGGGGTTAGAGGTGCTCTGTTAAGGGCCGTATCCTCCCTGTATGAACAGAGTAGGAGTCTGGTTCGCATTGCAGGCAATACGTCAGACTTGTTTCCGGTGCATGTTGGACTCCGGCAGGGCTGCCCTTTGTCAAGAATTCTGTTCATAATTTTTATGGACAGAATTTCAAAGCGCAGCCTTGGGCTGGAGGGGGTCAGGTTTGGGGACCACAGGATTTCATCTCTGTTATTCGCAGATGATGTTGTTCTGTTGGCTTCATCGAACATGGACCTTCAGCATGCACTTGGGGTGGTTTGCTGCCTAGTGTGATGCGATTGGGATGAGAATCAGCACCTCCAAGTCCGAGGCCATTTTGCTCCACCAGAAAAAGGTGGTTTGCAATCTGCAGGTTGGAGGAAAGTCCTTACCCCAGGTGGAGGAGTTCAAGTCTCTTGGGGGTTTGTTCACGAGTGAGGGAAGGATGGAATGTGAAATTGACAGGCGGATTACTGCAGCAGCAGTAGTAATGCGATCAATGTACCTGTCCGTTGTGGTAAAGGAGCTGAGCCGATAGGGAAAGCTCTCAATTTACCAGTCAATCTACGTTCCTACTCTCACCTATGGTCATGAGCTTTGATTCATGACCAAAAGGACAAGATCTCGGATACAAGTAGCCGAAATGAGTTTCCTTCGCAGGGTGCACCCTTATGGATAGGGTGAAGAGCTCTGTTGCCCGGGAGGAGCTCGGAGTAGAGCCGCTGCTCCTTCACATTGTGAGAAGTCAGGAGGAGCTGAAGGAAGTTTCTGGGGAGAGGGAAGTCTGGGGTTCTCTCCTAAGACTGCTGCCCCCGCGACCCGGCCCCAGAAAAGCAGTAGAAAATGAATAAATGAAAAAGATTTAAAAATATGGAAAAAGATGGAATGACTTCTCTTGTGATTGCCTTAATGGGGTGTTCGCACCAGACACGACTTGCACGAATAAATTCCGATATTAGTGCGTAAATAGACGCCTGAACCTTTTAGTTTACTCAACAACAGGCACTACATCATAAATCACACCCATACTAGTGCAAGTTCCTGATTGTTTAATGTGGAACGAATGTCTGCCAAAGCTCAGATTTTTCAATTTGAGTGATTCACGCTAAGCCAGTCAAATACGCAAAATACCCATTTCGCGCTGCCGTATTTGTGGAAATCGCATCTCTCGTGCTTTGCATTAACTTGACCTGTAAATCACTAGGCTTGACGCTTAATCCGCATCTGGCATAACCAAAACAACAGTCTTAATTTATCATTCTACAATTGAAAGGTGCAGTATGTAGCATTGACACCTAGTGGTATTGCAGGCCACATTCAAAACATTGGATGTTTTTTCCTCCCCTGCTCCTCTGACTGATCCACACGCAGGATGTTGAATTGATAATACCAACATGAGCAAGACAAAACTGAAAGCATTCATATGAAATCTACTTGTGTAAATAAAGTAAATGCAAATGCATGAACATAGGCAAATTTACACCATATGACAGGAATGAATTGAAATGAGCAACATCTGAAGCAAACGCATGGAAATTAGCTTGATCGTGTCTTCCCTGCACGTTCAAATAGTAAAAAAATTAGCTTAAGGTGAAACACATCCTACGCGTACACTATGAGTTTGGTATTAACCCAGCATTTCACTGCAAACTGCTCAGTTAAAGTTTACATTTGTACTATTTGCAAATTAAAAACTACCTCATATGGACTTTATAACTCCGAATCGGTCTTATTTTGGAGGCTGCGTCTGTCCTGCGGAGGTGGCATTTTTTTGGCAAACATAGAGGCAGCCTTTATGATTGAAATGAAATACACTGTTTCCACCAAGGCAACCCGGGGTACTGAGATATAATTGGATAAACTGGCAGTAGGCGAAGTTACAGACCAAAACAAAGACAGACACTCCAATCAGAACGCACAATGGAGATTAACCAACCGTATGGTTGTTTTTCAGATAAACATATGTTCACTTAGCATCTGCAACCACATTATGGTACGTTTATGCATAAAAACAATTGTGATATTGATGACATTGTACATTACTTCTGTATGGGTAACAATGTTATTTGCCAGCGTTTTATCTTTCTCGAAAATTTGGTTTGTTTGTTTGTTTATTGCCACATCAGAAACTTATGGCTATTTCATGGCAATATCAATACACATAAAAACACTGCAGGATAAGAACAACTTCATATTTCATAAGATCTGATATAGAACATTTTGACTGATATAATACCATTATTTAAAATATTATAATAAAATATTGACGTTTGAATTGTTTGGAAAAATATGTTCGTTTGCATGTCCAGATCATGTGAGCCACGCTTACCTTTGTGACCTGTGGTGAAGACAAAGGTCCATTAAATGTGCTTTTCTTCAGCTGCTCCGGTGTCATGTTAGTTCTCCCAGAATGCACCATGTTCTGCTTTGCATTTGAAGCATCTGTGTTCTTCTTTTCAGGAATCCTACCGGAGAAAACACATGAGTGTGTGTGTGAAGGAGGCGATTCTGCTCTATACAGTAACACAAACATCAGATGGAGGAGTGTGAACGGTACCTCAAGTAGAAGAGCACATAGGCCTGCTGATTAAGCACAACCTTAATGTTACTGGAATGAACCATGGAGTCGTTCATCTGATACCACTGTCCATTACTGGCCTATCACAGGACACATGAAGCAAAACGTTAAATCAAACTAATTGAAAATAAAAACTCAAAAACAGACACCTATGAGATAACAAACATGATTCCACAAATTAAGCCTTGATCTTCTGACCAAAGTCTTTCAAGCCTCTAGCTGCCTATTAAAAGCGGATGACCAGCAACTGTTGGCTTATGGTTGATTTATACTTCTGTGTCGAGCATTCGCGGCAGACTCACGGTGCATGCCTTGTAGTCGTGCATTTATACTTCTGCGTGCTGTTTGTGTTGCTCTGCAATAACACTTCCGAAACGCTAGCTGGCAGTAGGTTTTTATGTTCCTCTGTGTCGAGTTTCTTTGTGGGTGTTTTGTTTTTTTCTGAATGCTACCTTAATGTACAAGTAGCTCAAACTCGCTCATTCAGAGGTGGGAACCGGCAGACGTGCAACAACTTTAAATCGCAAGATAAACAAAACATAAGTTTCCATCTGGAGCTCATTCACAAGACTCGAAACTTGTAAACACTCGCTACACATCAGGCTCGTGGCTCTCAGCACCGCCCACACTCATCATAGCTACCAAGCCGACCAATCACTGAGCATGCACTATGCTCTGTTGCGACTTGAAGGTACATTTTTCAAGAGGTGTGTGTCAGTGTCGGCGTCAGCCACAGCGAGGGCTATGCGACCGCATGAAGGCTGCGCCAGAGCATACGCGTATGGCTTGACGCAGAAGTATAAATCAGCCTTTACGCACATTTTCCAAAATAAGTTTGGTTTAAAAAGAAATCATTGAGGTTTAAAACAACTTGAGGTTTAGTAATTGAAGGCAGATTTTTATTTTAGTGTCTACTATTCATTTGATGTTACAATTGTTTGTTCAACTTCTAAAATGCTGCAGTAAATACACCTGAAAGATGAATTACTGTTTGTTTAATTTGTATGTGTATTTGTAATGTGAATCTATGTTCTTTCATTTATTAATTTATATAAACATATATGAAAAAGGTTTTCATCCTCGCCTACTTTAAGTCTGTATAATTTTTCTATTTTCTATTTTGTTACCTTGTACGTTTTTTTTTTTTTAAATAAAATAATTAGTTGACTGTACTTCTCAGACAACACTCAGAAATAGTAAAACCAACATCAGAAAGAATTCTGAAAAAAAAAAAAAATCATGATGTTCCTGGGGAAAAAAATTGTGAAAGAAAAATGTGGCTTTCATGATTTTTGGAGACACGTTTTAAAAGTGTCATAGTAATGCTGCGTTCATACTAGAGGCGGAAGAAGCGTCAAGGTGGCACGAATGACGCGATTCATGCGAGTTGAGCGTTTTGTGCGATTCACGTGCGTATCGCGTATTTTACGTGAATTGCTCGAGTTAGAAAATCTGAACATCAGTGGACATTCGCGCCGAGTTAACCAATCAAGAGCTTGGTCTTGTGGGAGACGTGGTTATGACGCAGCCCCTGTTGTTGGTGTCCCAGGGGAAAATCCTCCTGCCGACACCAACAGCAGTTCATCAAGCTGGGCTGAAAGATTCCATTATCCAGGTTAAGTTTCTGGAGGAGTTTATGAACTCATAGAGCTGCGTGCACCTCTAAAAGAATCTAGTGGAATTAGACACTGCTCCAAACGAATCAACCCTGTTTTTCAGCATTCATAAAGCACATAAACACAGTTATTCTCTCAACAAAATTTATGTTAGCCTTTTAGCAAAGAAGCTAGAGTCACCGGGCAAACAAAAGCCCTGCCTATGACACGAATCAGCTTCTGTTGTAAAGTGTATTTGATGCGCGAATGAAGTGAGTAAACTTTAAAATGTTTAAACGTCTATTTACGTGCAAATAGCGCAATTTGTCCACGCTTGACGCATCTGGTGTGAACACAGCATAAGAGATCCAAATCAAATTCCAATGAAAAAAAACTATATTCTTGTTTTACTATTAATTCTTGCTATACACCATTTAACTTGGAAAAATACTACAGAAATAAAAACCACTTTTAGTCATATCTTTTATTTCAAGCCACTGTGTTGTGCTCACCTTGACATAGCAGTAGTAATGCCCAGCATGGCAGCTGTACCCTGAATGCACGAGGACCGCGTACAGGCCGTACATCACCGGATCGCCACTGCTCTGGGACATGTACGGACGAATGTTCAGGAACTCCGGGTAGCCGACATCCTACCAGAAAACCAACAATTAGCAGCCTGATCACAGACTTAAAGTCCAGCCTTAAAGTGTACAGGCCGATACCTTGGTAATTTTCCCTCCACTGAAGTTGGCAAACCTTTTCAGCGACAGCGTTAGTACATTTGACGTTCTGTGAACAGTAAAGCGCTTGGTCGCTGGAACTTTCTTCTTGCATCTAGAGCAGAAAAATACAACTGATATAATACTGTACTCTGGGATTTTCTGAGCGGTCGCTTACAGGAGCGCTTCCCATCCCTGTTCCCAAAGGCACACCGACAGTACGTATATTCAACCTCTTCCTATTCAAACACACCTGAATCAACTCAGCAGAACATTAGAAGAGACTTGAAAATCTGAAATGAATGAGTCAGATTAGGGAGACATCCAAAATGTGTACTCCCTGTTGCCTCCAGAAACAGGGTTGGGAAATACTGGCTTACAGGATTTAGAAGTTGACTGAACTTCATGAATGCGTTTTGCTGATTTTATGAATATTTTACTAACTTGGCACACATGTAGGCGTTCTCTCCGCTCAAAACATCAGGCTTGACGAACAGCTCCAGGGCACGAACGATGTTGGCAGCTTGCTGTAAAAGAAAGAGTTAAATGTTTTTCAGAGGTGATTTCTGTCTGGGACGACAGACCGTCATCATTCTGACATGGATGAATCACTGAATACTAAATCTCACCCGAATCTCCAAAGCGATGTCCAGGTAAGGGTCATAAGTATCAGACACGCTTTTACAAATGGAGCATTTCACTACAAAAACAGAGAAATAACAATAACGATAAAAAAATGCATCATATGAGACCAATCAAAGGTTTTAGGTCAGTAAAATAAAAATAAAAAACAACAATAAACTGGTCAAAGTTGGCAAGAAACATTTTTATCGGATGACAAATGACCTCTCTTTCAAAGAAATGCTGTTTCATTAACAAATATATACCAACACAACCATTTTCAAAACTGATAACTGCAAATGCCTGATCATGTGACACTAAAGACTGAAGTAATGAAGCTGAAAATTCTGATTTACACCAGAGAAAATATTCACAGAAGAAAATTAACCCATATAGCTACAGTATATAAAAAAAAAAAGCATCGGGATTACCTGAATATCTGATTATCCATCCAAATGTCTATTCTTCTATGATTATCCAACATGTATCAGGATATTTATATCCATCAGATTTTTATTTATCAGTAGCAATCTGCAATTCCGTTAAAATATTGATCAAACCATTTGATTATCCATACAACTGATGATCCACCAAAATTTCTACCAATCAATCCAATTATCCAAATATTGATCAATCAATTGAATAAAATAACTATTTAATAATTTGAATACCCATCTATTGATATTATTCCATAGCAATATATCGGATTATTTCCCAATCCATCGATTATCCATATATCTGAAACCAAATATTTTCAAATTCAAAACCTTTTCTGCATTTCTATCCATCCAATAATTCACATGGCCAATAGTCTATCTATCTAGCCAATTATCAAATGTCTATCTTTTCATTTGATTGCATACAAGACCTATGCATAAATCTATCCATCTGTAAAATACCATCTATCCACCCATCCCTCCTTCCATCCATCCATTAGATTACCTTTCCAAATAATCCATCCATTAGATTAGATTGTCTATTCTTTCATCCTATTATGCATCAGTCTATCTAATTAACAATCCAACCATCAAAATATATTGTATCTATCCATCCTGGGTGGGTCACATAGCTAATATATAAACTTATAAAAGTATTAGCTCCACTTTGATAATTAATTTTTTCAAATATTTACCAAATGATGTTTAACAGAGCAAGGATATTTTCACAGTATTTCCTATAATATGTTTTCTTCTGGAGAAAGTCTTATTTGTTTTATTTCAGCTAGAACAAAAGCAGTTTTAATTTTTGAATAACCATTTAAAAGTCTAAATTATTAGCCCCCTTAAAATATATTCCTTTCCGATAGTCTACAGAAGAAACCATCATTATACAATGACTTGCCTAATTAATCTAATTAACCTAGTAATGCCTTTAAATCGCACTTGGCTGAATGCTATCTTAAAAATATCTAGTCAAATATTCTGTGCTGTCATCATGGCAAAGAAATCCATTATTAAAAATGAGCAGGGCCAGATGGAATCTGCAGACGTTGACATTTCTGTGGAGAATTTTGGTAAAAATCTGCGGATTTCTGCAGAATTATTTTGTGAGTATCTAACTAAAACCTTAATATGTGAATTGAAAAATAATGTATTTTTAACTTTTATTTAATGTTTAAAATGCAAATCCAATTAGATTCACTTTATTTGGTAAACAAAGCAAGTCTCTCATACAATGTATCTACTAAAAGACAGACAATATTACTGTACAAACTGCATTGTACATTAGTCAATAATATTACTGTAATTAATTTATTAGATTTATTACTGTAATTTAATTTATTAGATTTACCTACATTTACTTAAGTAAATAAAAAGAAATAATGATGGGCTAAAAATCTGAGGAAATCTGCAGGAAAATCTGCGGAATTCTGATCGCGCAGATTCCGTGTGGGCCTAGAAATGAGTTTTTAAAAGTATTATGTTTAGAAATGTGCTGAAAAAAATCCCTCAGTTAAACAGAAATGGGGAAAAACATACAGGGGGTATAATAATTCTGACTTCAACTGCATTTATTAATTATAACCATGGCCAAAATTGACAAAACCAAAAATAAATAAAAGAAAACACATAATGTGTCACTTTTATAACATTTTATAACTAAGTAACATCCTCATCTTGGTGCTCAGTATGTTTGAGTACACATTGACCTTACCTCTTGACCTCAAATACCCTCCAAATATCTGGTGGACCAGTGTGGTGGCCTGTGTCTGCCTGTCCAGCCTGTCAACGAAAAGGTCATTATTCTTTCTCTGCAACAATAAAACTAACTCACTGTGTTTATGAAGCTAGTTAGTTTTGGGAGGGGCCTTACTTGGGATAACCATTCAAACAAGCTTTCTGCATGGCGTCAATGGTGTAACGCAAAAACTCATGGGCGTCCTCTTGACTGCCAAACCGAAAATGCCGAGCGATCTCTAAAAGATTAGATAAAAAAGGTCTGGTTATATCAGAGGATAACTGAGCAAATAAATAGGGAAAAAAGCAATCTAAGTGAAAAGAAGAGCTATGATACAACACTTATGCCAGGTTCACACCAAACACAGAATTAAATATTCGTGTGACTAAGTATTACATACAAGGTCAATGAAAACACGCAAATAGACACTAATTTCCACCGAGTGATGGGAATTATAAAGAATGTGCAATGCGGAACTTGCAACATGCAGAATTTGACTTAATGTTATCTTTTACACAAGTTCAACTTGGAAAAAAAAGGAAAAATTGCCTGCCATGATTAGGGTTGGGTACAGAAGCCCTTTGTAACTGGTATGCACCAGACCCAATGAGCATATGAATTTCAGTGCCTAATTTTGATGCCACTGGTGCTGCGACAAAGACGTGAGAAGCATCAAGAAGTACATCAAAAGCTCACATAGGTACATGTTGTGTCACACCATCACTAAACAACTTTGAGGGATACGGACACCATCGGTGATATCAGGCATTTGTTCTTGTTGCTTAAATATAGAAGGCAAAGTGTACAGTACCATGGCTGGTTAGGCGTGTATCAGCAAACTAATAAAGCACGATAAAGCCCTGACCTTACCAAATAAACAGTGTTCCATCAGATCCTGTATTTCAGAAAGGATAGTTTACTGCTGAACAACTCATTTTATCATGGTAAAAAAAAACACAGAAATGGAATAATAATACTTAAATCTCCTCACGAAGCTCCGACGTCTGCTTAGAGAAATTGTCAATCACTACTGTCAATCACGGTGACACGCCTATCATTAAATTACTGCTAAAACTGCTAATTACTGTTTACAAAAATTAAGATCTGCACCTATATCAATCCTAACCAGTGCCATAATTGACCAGAACGGGACATTTTATTGCAAGTGTAATGAATTTTTTTTATTTGGGCTCAAGTTTCGTTCAATTAACACAGAGGAGGCGGGCTTTATGACCTGTACTGCAGCCTGCCCCCAGGGGGCGATCTAACAGCCTAGACCTTCACTCAAAAGCAGGCGTTTGGCACACTTGATGGACACCAGTACTCCGATTTTAATATGATTAAGACAATACTCTGACCATGTAAACAGCGATTTGATTACCTTAAAGGACCACAAACAGCCGCATTGCGAATTGCGTTTTTTCTTTTCATTCAGTGTGCGGTATCAAATTCCATTAAAACAGCACTCTTCCACCAGTCCTTACTTCATATTCTCATTCAATACCTCAGTTTATCACAGAGGCATGAATTTAAATGTTCCTGAATAAAAGTAAAACCGCCGAACTGCAGTTAAAATCATAACATCTAAAATGAAACACCCGAAATTACCCAAGTTCATGAAACGGGCGAAGTCTAAATAGAATCCAGCTGCAGATACGTACATCAATATTCAGGGCTCAACAATAAGGACTGCCCGATGGCCCAGGGCCAGCGTGCAAGACGCTCGGGCCAGTGTACAGAACGGTAACTGGCCCGATCGGGCTAGTGTACAGAACGATAACTGGCCCGATCGGGCTAGTGCTGCCTTGTCACAAAAACTTATTTTGGCTGCGACTGTCTGTAAATTGCCTGCAATTACAATCTTTGGGTGCTTTCACACATAGACGTTTGTTTCGGAATCGGTCTCGTTTGCTCTATTAGCATGGTTTGTCTGGCATATGTGAATTCAGCAATCGCGCTCGGATGCGCTCCAAATCAATCAGTCCGAGATCACCTGAATGAGGTGATTTCTGCTCGATTGAGTATATCAATTGTAGTGAGAAAGCAAAACAATCCAAAGAACTAACGACACAGGCTATATCACAGTGTATTATGATTGTGTAAGAGCCACATATATAGCTATATGAAGAGAGAATGCTGAGCAGGGAGAGATGTCATTCCTACCGACAAATGTGTGTTTCATGTCTAATACAAAAGTAAAAGCATGCTGCAATA
Organism: Danio tinwini; assembly: GCA_903798205.1. NCBI lineage: Eukaryota > Metazoa > Chordata > Actinopteri > Cypriniformes > Danionidae > Danio > Danio tinwini. The sequence continues at coordinate 5,267,038 of CAIGQZ010032580.1, read as the reverse complement.
TTACAGAGAGCTGTTTATCCGTTGACGGAAGTCACCATCTGATCATTCTTCCATACTTTAACCTTATAAAATGTTGCATTTGGCCTATTGCTTTGTTCATTTCTGCACTGACAGCTCGAAAGAAAGATCAACATTTATCTGCTTCATGATCTGATGCATGTTATTTCTCTCTAGAATTTAAGCCTATAATGCAGAATTCTAGCCAAAGTTTCTTTAATAGATTGATTCATTCAATAGATTTTTACAAAACTTGACTACTAAGTCTGACCTCTCTGATTTATATTTGGTGTCAAAATTAAAGTGCACATTTTCGCTTATAAAATATTATATGCACAACTGGTCAAAAGTTTGGGGTCAGTATGATTGTTGAATATTTTAAAATAAGCTCCTGCTCACCAAGGCTGCATTTAATTCATTATAAATATAGCACACATCGTAAAATTGTGAAATGTTAATGCGTTATAAAATAACTGTTTAGAAGTAGTTTATCATTTAATGTAATAATTAATTCCACTGATTTTAAAGGTGAATTTTCATTACTCCAATCTTCAGTCACGTGATCCTTCAGAAATCACTCTAATATTAATTATTATTGTTTTTATTATTAATAATAATAATGGTAATAGTAATAAAAGCAATAATGACTGGGGAAATCATTTTATTTGAAACTACATATAATAAGAAAGCAGTTATTAAATTTTTTTATATATATTTAACAATTTAACTTTTTTTTTTCCTACATACACACACACATACATATATATGTATGTATGTATGTATGTATTTATGTATAGCTTTTTTTTGGTGGGGCCAGTGAAAATTTTGGCAGGGCAAGTAAACATCTGAACCACTGGCCCAATCGGTCCAGTAGAAAAAATCCTTAGCGTTGAACCCTGATATTGCATCATTTTTGTGACACTGCTTTACACTAATTTATATTTTTACAGTACCGGTATCGAAATATCGAAATAACCCCAAACGATACCCAACCCTAGCCACGATGCTGGAGATGCAAAAAGAGGAGCTGCACATGCACGCTGTAATATGGCAAGTAGGGATAAAGTTTCTAATCTGAGTCGCCAGCAGATGGCCTTAATGTTAAGTCATCAGACAGGGCACCCATCACCCTCAAGTAGCGCAGGAAAAGGATGACGTCCAGACACAGTTCCCGAAGGAGATGGTGAAATTGAGATTTTGTTGATAAACAAACACGTCACCTTTGCTTCTTTTTTCATGATTTTTGGGACTTGAACAACAGGTACAAAGCAGCAAATGTAGTTATATTTACGTCTAGCCTCACAGGATTCTCTTCACGTTCCTTGTGTGGATAAGAACATTTATGCGAATGAATGAAGAACATCAGGCAAGTAATTTAGCGTGAACGAAGCAACGCAAATGTTCTCTTTGCTTTTGGTGTGAACCCGGCATTAGTCACAGGGTATCGCTGCAGTCATCAGACAAACATCCTGTAAATGGCAAATCCTCTCTTAGCTTAAAAAAAACATTCATTCATTCATTCATTCATTTTCTTTTCAGCTTAGTCCCTTTATTAATCTGGGGTCGCCACAGCGGAATGAACTTATCCTGCATATGTTATACACAGCTGATGCCCTTCCAGCTGCAACCCATCTCTGGGAAACATCCATACACACTCATTCACACACATACACTACAGACAACTTAGCCTACCCAATTCACGTGTACAGCATGTCTTTGGACTGTGGTCAAAAAACATTTGGTTGAGAAATGTAATGAATGGTAAATCTCTTACTTTTCAGATCTCGGATGAAAGACACAGGTTTGATGGCATTGGCCGTGTTGGCAAAGGCTTGAATGATATGGTTCTGCATCACGCAAATCATGCAAAATCCAGACTGGTGACCTGAAGGAGACAAATAAGGGTTTTTACATCAGCATTACAGTCAATTCCAGACAAGAAACACCCTTTAAAGCCATAAAGGCCAGTTCATGCAAAAATGAAAATTGTGTCATTTACTCACTCTCAACTTGTTCCTGTTTGAGTTTTTCTTCTGTTGAACACAAAAGATATGCTGAAGAATGCTGGAAAAGCAGCCATTGACAACCATAGTATGAACAAAAAAAATACTATGGAAGTCAATGTTAGTTTTTTCCCCCAACATTCTTAAACTAAAGAAACTCGAACCAGTTTAGAACAACTTGACGATAAGTAAATAGAGGGAATTTTCATTTTTGAGTGAACTGTCCCTTTAAGCCTCATTCAGACTGTCAGATCAAATCACAGAATTTTGCATAGGTTGTTATTTTCTGATGTAAAGCTTTGGGATGTTGTTTTTGTTTTAAATTTATCAGAGATGGCAGCATATATTTCATCCTTTTAAATTGCTGTCTTGTAAGATGCACCATTGAAATGCAATGGCAACATGATGTCATATTATATAAAAACATTTGTATTAACAACCCTGTTGCTGTTAAGATTCCCCGTCTTAACGCAGAGTTCAGACTGCATGATTTTAACCCCAATTTTGACTCGCTGACAGGTTTTGAGAAAATTGCAGACAAATGCCTGAAATCACAGGCAAATTGGTGCCAAAAGATTTGAGATGTGATAAGAGAGAATCTCTGAAAAGTCGCCGACGGCTGTGAGATATTTGGCATGTTAAATATCTGGAGCTGTCTGCGATTCAAATCATGTTGTGTGAAATGTGTTCTGATTGAAAATAACATTGGTGATCACCTACAGCCAATGAGAGAACAGCATTCACTAGTGTGGTTACCTGCAGGCCCGTGGGAGTTTCAATTTATTTGGACCCGAGAAATGGAGGAAAACTAGTATAAATTTGGCAGGAGCACCCGTGTCTGTTTTACGTGCCATCTGAGCAATATCACAAACGGGTTGAAAAGTAAAAATAAAGTTGAGGAGAAATGATTAATTCTCTTCAAAAGCCAGGAGAGCAACATAAGTACATTTTCCTACAAGGCCTCTTTTTCCATTATAGTTAATAAAGAAAGATATATTTTGTGACTTCGCATTGTTTCCATGTCACTTCTCACGTGTGTTAGGTTGTGAGACGTAGTTTGGACAAAGTTGTCGGCGATTCTTCCTATTTTAAAGTCATGCAGTGTGAAACCCCCATTCCCCGATCCATCCTACAGTGTAAACACAGCACAGACGGAACTCTAGCCCAGATAGTCATGCAGTGTGCAAACATCCATGACATAACTACTTTGAAAATCATGCAGTCTGAACTTGGCATAAAGCCTGGTTTATACTTCTGCGTCAAGTGATCAGCGTGACCTACGGCGCAAGCCTTGCGCGTAGCAGTGCATTTATACTTCTGCGCACTGTTTTTTATACACTATGAACAGCGGCTACGCAAAGTATTATTCTCCTTATTCTGTATTTCCACCTGGGGGTACTCATCCCGAGACCCTCAGACTTTGCAGCGCCACTGATGCGATCCAAAACCAGCGACGAGACGATCCCAAGGTTTTCATAATCCTGGACCAGACCGTATCCTGAGCAGCTGCTGTGGTGGTCATGGAAGAGTGGAGAGCATGAGACTGATTCCTGTGACGCTCCTAAGACAGACGAGTCTTCGCTGAGGTCTAGCTTCCTGCGCCTAGACTGCAGCTCTGCACAAGACGTTTGGCCATAGGAGAAATGGTCGTGCCCAATTGAGCCTGGTTTCTCTTAAGGTTTTTTTTAAATCTTCACTTTTAGTTTTTTCCTCGCCGCTGTCGCCACTGGCTTGTATGGTTCAGGATCTGCAGAGCTGCGCATCGATGGATTTGCTCTTCAGTGTTTGGACTCTCAGTAGTGAACATTAACCCACACTGACCTGAGCTAAACTAAACTGAACTTAATCTCTGAAAACTGAACTGACACTGTTTCAATTCACTATATTCTTCTATGTGAAGCTGCTTTGACACAATCAACATTGTATAAGCGCTATACAAATAAAGATGAACTGAATTGAATTGTTTCTGTTGCTCTGCAATAACACTTCCGAAACACTAGCTGGCAGCAGGTGTTTATTTTCCTCTGTGTCGAGTTTCTTCGCTGGTGTTTTGCTTTTTCTGAATGCTTCCTTATGTACAAGTTGTTCAAATTTGTTAATTTTTGAGGTGGGAACTGGCAGACGTGCAACAACTTTTATCATGCGGTAAACACAAACAACAGTCTCCATCAGGAGCTCCTTCACGGGACTCCATGCTTGTAAACACTCGCTGCATCGGGAGCGCGGCTCTCACCTCCGCCCACACTCGTCAGTGCTACCAAGCCGACCAATCACAGAGCTTGTGCTATGTGTTGCATTTTTTAGGTGCGAGTCATTGTCGCCGACGCCCACGTGAGGGCCAAGCGTTCACGTGTAGGCTGCGCCGTAGCATAGCATCAACATGCGTTATAGATGTGACCATAAAAAGATACCAATTTACAGTATACAACATACTTTGGGTTGTGCTGTTTAGGTCACAGAATTTCTACAAAGGAAATCATACTAAATCAAAAGAATAAGAATTTGTTCTCTACAGAACAGAAATTACTGCTTTTATTTTACATTTATGTCGAAAAAAAGCTTCATTATGGACGTGACAGACTGACTCTTGTGTGACTTTGGCAAATCCAATAAAATAGTTTGAAAATTTTGACAGACAATAAGTATTTTTATAGTAATGCAAGCCTACACAAACAACTTACAAAGGGTTTTATTATTTCTGTGAAAACTGTTATTTATGGCAAGATGGACATTTGTACAAAATTGCTCATTTGTCATTTACGAATGCCCACGACACCCTACGTCAAGCAAATCAGAACAAAATCAGGACAAAAGTTTAACCACTACTCAATAACATGTTAATAATGTGCATCATGACAATGCTGTGGAAAAGCAGCTTCTAGCTTATGGCTCGTTTCCATTGAGTGGTACAGTACGGTATGGGTCGGTACGGGTCACCTTTATCAGGCTTGCATTTCCACTACAAAAGGTACTCTTTTGGTGGGCGTGGTGTACAACAGAGTTTCAGTCGAGGTTATTCTCGCTCTAATAAATGTCTACAGTAAAGCCGTACAGGTCGTTCACAAATCATATGAGAAGCACTTCTCACAAAACAGATGCTTTAAACATAAATACCTGTTTATAAATGTTTATTACTAACCTTTCTATGAACATGATTGATTATAACTGCAGATCAACGACTGCGAAACAGCCTACTGTAACATCTGCAATTATATAAAATAAATAAATAAATGCAACACATATGAAAACATACAGATCCTTACAGTCTCTGATATGTAACCAATTACAGATAAACTACACACAGCATTCATTTAGTCCTTATTTGAGTTCAAAAACAACACACAACTTAGCCCACAGTCAGAGCAAACCTCTGATGTGTGTCTGTAATCTTCACCAGCACATGTAGCCTCTGTTAGAGAGTAATTCTGTCATTCCGAGCTCATAATAGTCCAAAAGGCGATGATAAACATGGCAGTTTATTCATGATTCAGCTGAAACAATTTGCTCCTGTGTTTTGTTGGGCTTCTCCTTTTTTTTGCCGCACTTCACTCTCGTGTTTGTCCTTTTCTTTTCTGAAAGGATCAGATGTCGAAGACACTTCAATAATCACACAAACGTTATTATCATCAGCTCAAGAAGTTTGTTATATAAAAAAGACGCAATCGGAGCTCCATGGAGAAAGAAAACCAATCTCTCTTTTAGACGGCCTCGTAAAGCAACAACAGGACATGGCAGATTTTGTTCTTGACTTTGTGGTTGTTCATCAAGACAATGACATGGTTTGTTTGAGCTCGGGTTATCCATGGCTCGTTATTATATGCATATAACGTTAGTATTTCCACGTAATGTCTCGGCTGTGTATTTAAAAAAACATGGCTGTTTCTTTGTTTTCATTCTGGCTAGCTCCACAAGATCGTGACGTATCTCTGTAACCAATCAGCGTTCAGCTGCGCGTGTAGCTCCACCATTTGGAACCCTTGTGTTTGGTACCCTTTCGAAAGGGTGCCGGAAAAAAGTGGTACGGCACGCCTTTTGACAGTGGAAACGGCCATAAAAGGGTACCGAACCGTACAGCACCACTCAGTGGAAACAGGCCATATGAGTGTAATTAGCAATTCCATGAAAATGTCAACCTTCCTGTAAAGAAGAATAAAGTTCACCAAAATAGTAAAACCTTTTCTACAATGTTTGCTTAGTCTTGTATTTTACAGTACTGTAAATATACTCAAAAAAATCTGTCAATGTTTTCAAACAATTATATTTGATTTACCAGTCCAACAAGTGCCAATTTCACATCTGTCCCATCTATAACAAAGAGATGTCACATCCATAATCAAGCTTTTTCCTCATAAGTGCAAACTATTTTAATAAATTAAGTCATTTTTGTTCAATAGTGAGCCAACTCTAATCCTTTTGACTAGCATTGTTTCTTTTGGATTGTGCAATTTAATTCACAGAATTTCTACAGAGTATGACTGTAAACCCGCAAACTTTTTTGGTCACGTCCATAACGCATGTTTATTTTGCTCAATTAAGTCTAAAACATGTTTACAGATTGATAATTTTCAGATCCCATAACTCTGTGGTTAGTTGATTTGGAAAATATGAACCGACATTTCAATATAATGCTAACATATACTTTCTCCGTGAATTTATATTTCAAGTTTTTACTGCAAATGTCACCCATGATGCTGGAATTGCTCTAATATTAAATGAAGCTTGTTCTCACAGGATCGGCTGTGCTCCTTGGACAGCAGGTAGTTGGCCAGCGGCGGGGTGTAGGTCAGACACTGCACAGTGGAGTTGAGGAAGCAGGTGTTGCCCAGGTTGTGGAGGCCGGCTCCAACCCGATACACCCGTTCCCACTTCATGGACAACTTGTTCCCTGGAAAAAGCATTTTCTGCGGAGCGGGGATCCCATCACTCTGCCCGACACTCAGAGACTCTGAGACTGTGAGAACACACCAGAACAGTACGTTTTGGTTTCTGTTACTAGACACAACACTATTTAAGTATCTAGTAGGGTTACACAATCATTTCAGCATCGACATTACAACGTGTAAATCTGCAGTAGGTTATATGTAGCAGTGCTAATTTCGTTGACGAAAAATTTTCACTATAATTTTGGTGACAAACAAGTTCTACCGCAGAAAAACTAGACGCAAACTAAATATAAATTAATTGATGATGACGACAACATTTTCTTGTTGACTTATAAAAACGATACGGTAATATGATTGAGGAAGGTTTTTTGGAATATATCCAATCAGAATTAATCTTGGTGTGTGATGCATGACACACACACACACACACACACACACACACAGAGGTGGGTAGAGTATCCAAAATCTATACTCAAGTAAAAGTATAAGTACTTGCGGAAATTTTTTACTCAAATAAAAGTACAAGTAACAATCTTAAAAGTTACTCGAGTAAGAGTAAAAAAGTATCTGATGAAAAAATTACTCAAGTAAATAGTTACTAGTTATTAATATTTAATAAATGATATAATCCTGCAATGTGACTACTGCAGATACACACATTGCGATATTGATGCTCAAACGATATATTGTTCAGCACTAATATATATATCACATACTATCCCAGTGAGTTTCTCCTATTATTATGCTCTAGTATCCTCAACACACGACTACACATCACATTAACTGCTGTTTGGTAAATTTTGCATTTTAAAATAGTAAATGTATTGAAATTTCAATCAAAAATCAATATATTTGATTCATTGCAGGTTTTCCTGACAACAAAATCTGAATCTACACAATCTTCTGAACTAAAATATGCACAGAAACAATGAGCCAGAGCCTGTATTGCGATCTTACTTTGCCTCTTAATCTGAGCAGGTTCAGTAGGTCTCTGCGATGTGGCCACATCATTCTTAGGGTTCAGGATCACATATTTGGTTTTGAGGGTCTCCAGCTGGTAGCTGAAGCCTTTGCTGGCCGGCTCGAACTCGATCTTCTGCAGCAACACCTTCTTGGCGGATGAAGCTAGCAGCTTGTTCAGGTCGCCCTCATCACCGGAGTCCTTGCGGCCCGGCTTCAGGGCCTCTTTGAGCTTGTCCACTATCGGCATTATGTGTCACTGGTGAAAAAAGAAGAGTAATTGTGAAATTAGTCAAATGAATACTGGTGGTTAGCCTGAGTTACAGCATAACTCTATGCAGAATCCAGAAACTTGTTATTAGTGACACTGGTGGTCAATAAATTACCTGCCAGAAGTGGCTAAAATGTTAAATTATACCTTACGCTTGGTCATGCATTTATACTTCTGTGCTCTGTTTGTGTTGCTCTGTCAATAACACTTCCAAAATGCTAGCTGACAGAGGAGTTTCTATAGGCTTGTTTCCACTGACTGGTACAGTATGGTACGGATCAGTACAGGTCACCTTTATCAGGCTTGCGTTTCCACTACAAAGGGTACATTTTTGGTGGACGTGGTGTACAACAGAGTTTCAGTCGACGTCATTCTCGCTTAAATAAATGTCTACAGTAAATCCGTACAGGTCGTTCACAAATCATATGAGAAGCACTTCTCACAAAACAGATGCTTTAAACATATAAATACTTGTTTATAAATGTTTATTACTAACCTTTCTATGAATATGATTGATTATAACTGCAGATCAACGAACTATAGCCTACTGTAACGTCTGCAATTATATAAAATAAATAAATAAATGCAACATATATGAACACATACAGACCCTTACAGTCTCTGATATGTAACCAATTACAGATAAACTACACACAGCATTCATTTAGTCCTTATTTGAGTTCAAAAACAACACACAACATAGCCCACAGTCAGAGCAAACCTCTCTTGTGTGTCTGTAATCTTCACCAGCACATGTAGCCTCTGTTAGAGAGTCATTCTGTCATTCCAAGCTCATAATAGTCCAAAAGGCAATGATAAACATGGCAGTTTATTAATGATTCAGATTGCTAAAACAATTTGCTCCTGTGTTTTGTTGGGCTTCTCCTTTTTTTCCGTGCTTTACTCTAGTGTTTGTCCTTTTCTTTTCTGAAAGGGTCAGATGTCGAAGACACTTCAATAAATCACACACACGTTATAATCATCAGCTCAAGAAGTTTGTTATATCAAATATAGACGCGATCGCGAGCTCCATGAAGAAAGAGAAAACCGCTCTCTCTTTTAGACGGCCTCGTAAAACAACAACAGGACACGGCAGATTTTGTTCTACTTAGCTTTGTGGCTGCACATTAAGACAAGGTTTGTTTGAGCTCGGGTCATCCATGGCTCGTTATTATATGCATATAGTTGTCTCGGCTGTGTATTAAAAACATAGCGGTTCCTTTGTCTTCATTTGGGCTAGCTCCACAAGATCGTGACTTACATCTGTAACCAATCAGCGTTCAGCTGTGCGTGTAGCTCCACCTTTTGGTACCCTTTCGAAAGGAAGCTGTAAAAGTGGTACGGTACGCCTAGTGACAGTGGAAATGGCCATAAAAGCGTACCGAACTATACCGTAATGTACCACTCAGTGGAAACAGGCCATATGTTACTGTGTATTGCTACCTTTAATCATAAAGTAAACTAGTGTTGTCACGATACTGGAATTCGGTATCAATCTGTCCTAGAAATTTAAAAGAAAATCTCCCGCTAACATTTGAGCGCATTCTTAAATAGCGCTGATTTGCCATTGTGTTCATGTGCTCAACAGAAATGACTGTGATTGGCCGTGAAGGTCACCAGTTCACTGAACTCACTGCTGTTTACTGAGTGTAACTACAGATACAGGGAGACTGGAGCGTATTAAAGCCATGAAGATCAGTCGATTCATTAGCGGATCGCTTTTATGTCAGCACATAAACAGATGGCCTGATGACCTTCACGACCAATCCCAGTAATTTCTGTTGAGCATGTGAAATCAATGGCAAAACTACAGGGTTTAAGAACATGCTAGCAATCAAATGTTCACAGCAAATGGACATTTTTTAAATTTCAGTACTGACTGGTATCGAATTCCAGTATTGTGACAACACTAAGGTAAACACAAAACAAAAGTATCCATTTGGAGCACCTCCATGGGACTCGACTCCTGCGAATCTCACCTCCCCCACACTCATCAAAGCTACCAAGCCAACCAATATGAGAGCTTGCACTATGCATCGTCAGGACGTGTAGTTACATTTTTTGAGGAGGGCACATCAGGATTGGTGTCAGCCACAGCGAAGGGTCTCCGAAAGCTGAGTCTAACCCTCCAAGTATAATTGCAAAGGTATAAATTAGCCTTAATTTATTGCTCGCGTTCATGAGATGTACATAAGTATGACTCAATGAACTGGAATTTGTGGTGTAACGGTACACTTAAGTCACAATAAGCTACGTATCTCGATACTAAAGTCACAATATGATATTATCTTGATATTGAAGGCTAAAAATATATACATTTAATTTTTCTATATAATTTAATAATATCAATAATAGTGCTGCCATTTCTCAAACACATGCTAAGAAACAATAATTATATATTGTAATATGTAAGCCTATTGCTTAGTTTTGTATATATTTGTGTGGTAGACTTATGCACTGGACAGGGATGACTTATCTTTAGGGACTTCACGGTCCAATCTGATTCTGGGAGTCACGAAATAATTCCAACATGATTTCTTCTCCTGTACATTCACATGTGTATAACTTAACATTTGAACCAAAATTAGAGCTTCTATGCCTTTGTTTAATGAATAACACAACTAAAAATTATTTATTTTATTAAAGAATTATTCAGGATGAACAAGTGTCAGTGTCCATGAATCATGAAAAAAAATAATAAGCATTGATAGATGCACATACTTATTAGGGGTGGGAATCTTTAGGGACTTTGCAAAATAGACAATAGAGCATAATATGAAACTCTAGACTTAAAATTTTGTCTATTCTATAAATATTCATATTGCACAGCCCAAATGATAATAATCACTTTCAATTTCCATTACATTTTCAACAATCATATTTGGTTCTTCAAAAGCATAAAAAAGCAGAGCAGGAAATCTGATCATATTCAATGGCTTACAGTAGATATCACAGGTTCATGCCAACTTAATCTGGCAAACCGAGAAGGCCACCATTGAAAAACATGCACTCAAACCAATAAAGACTCCAGGAACACAAAATGTCATTTACAAATCAGCCTTGGCGTGCCTGGAGTCTTGACAAATAATGCACAAAGATACATGAAATGCAAGCTTGAAGCACTGCGTCTGAACTGAAGTCAATAGGTGAGCAGTTTGGATGTGGCAGCAGTCTGGTTACATAACAGCAGGAATGCTGATACTGGGCAAAAGTGCACACCAATCAGGTACTGATGTGACCGTTTGTGGGGATCAACAGAATTTAATGTAAAAGAAACATACAGTGCAAGCAAACGCACCACGCTCAACATAGCAGTCAATGTAAAACAACAGATTTAAAGGCACAATGTGTATGATTGTTTTTCATTAAAATATCCAGAAAGCACTGGAATGGTATACACATATATACATATATACTATTTATTGATGTGTACATTTTCTCAAATGACTAGAAGAATGTTCAAATCCAGATATAAAAGCAATTTTATCTAGTGAGATTATCAAGAATGCTAACAACACACTGCCAACGAGTTTCAGATTGGTTTTATAGAAAACAAGGAAACATCAATAATAATTTAATATGTTGTGTGTTTTATTAGACAGAAAATTTACTCACCGTTTCCTCAGCCTAAGTGTTCATTTTGACAGCAAATTGTTGATTTAATTTTATTCTTTTGACTAACAATCCATTTTAGTTTGTAATATTTTAGTCTTCTGAATCATTTTAGTCAACTAAATCTACTCCAAACTTAGGCTAAAATATATTTGGTTTCATTTAGGTGTAATTTAATTAGAATATTTTGTACAAATAAATGTATACAATATTTTAACTAAAATAATTAAAACGATCTCATTAAAACATGGAATACAGCTTTTACATAGAAGAAAATAATATATGCGTTTTATGAAAAGTAATATGTCGTTATATGTTGGCAATCAAAACACATGCTAGAACAGTATTGAAAATGCAGAATTTTGCTATTATTTAGGAAACTTTTTATTTGCGATAAACTACTAATCTTTTTGACAAGTAAAAGGAAAATTTGACAAAATTTTCACACACACACACACACACACACACACACACACACACACACACACACACACACACACACACACACACACACACACAGTTAAAGTCAGAATTACTAGCCCCCCTTTGAATTTTTTTTCTTGAATTTTTTCCCAAATGTTAAACAGAGCAAGGAAATTTTCACAGTATGTCTGATAATATTTTTTCTTCTGGAGAAAGTCTTATTTGTTTTATTTCGGCTTTATTTTCAATTTTTTTTTAACTATTTTAAGGTCAAAATTATTAGCCCCTTTAAGCTATATTTTTTTGATAGTCTACAGAACAAACCATCATTATACAATAACTTGCCTAATTACCCTGACCTGTCTAGTTAACCTAATTAACCTAGTTAAGCCTTTAAATGTCACTTTAAGCTGTATAGAAGTGTCCTGAAAAAAATCGAGTAAAATATTATTTACTGTCATCATGACAAAGATAAAATAAATCAGTTATTAGAGATGAGTTATTAAAACTATTATGTATGTTTATGTAGAAAATCTTCTCTCCGTTAAACAGAAATTAGAGAAAAAATAAACAGGGGGGCTAATAATTCTGACTTCAACTATATATATATATATATATATATATAAATAACCCCTTGCCAGCTAGCATTTCGGAAGTGTTATAGCAGAGCAACACAAAGAGCATGCAGAAGTATAAATGCAGGACTACGTGCAAGGCATGCGCCGTGGGTCACGGAGATCACTCAACGCAGAAGACTAATTTACAGAGATATTAATTTACAGGATATTCAGGAGTTGTTTTATTTTCAAAAAAGTGACTGTTTTAGGCAGCGTGCGTTTTAAATTCAGTTGTTCAGCGTTGATGTTCAATAAATTATCATAGATCATTTCATTCAGTTATTTTAAAATCCAGTAATGCATCCTTCAATCAAAAGTCCCTCGCTTGTAATATGTGAACATATTTACTGTACAAAACATGTCCGTAAACTATGAAGGCAAAACATTTAAATAAATAATTCACTAATCGTAATCAAGTTCACATGTTCAATTAATCAAGATTTTGATTTTAGACCAAATTGCCCAGCCCTATGATAACATTTAAATTCATACAAAAAAATAAATAATAATAAAAAAATGTATATATATATAGAAATATCTTTTTATTTCTCCGTAATGTATAAATTTGCGCTACTAATTTTAGGACAAATTTTTTTCAATTTTTTTCTTTTGTTAGATTAGCTCTAGATTCGGCTTCTGTACCGATTAATCTAATGTATATGCACAAATATAATCCCATAAAGCATCCTATAAACAATATTCATTTAAATGAGAGAGTTGTGAGGGATGTACTGGTATACGCTGAACATCGTGCATACCACAAACTGAAAATATGCAGACAAAGCTTTGATACCTACAGAAAAAGCCTGTGATGTACAGTGTGGCGCATTCGAGAGGACACAGACGAGCAGTAAAGCTGAGTTAGTTGTGCGTGCTCTTACTCATCAGGTCTGCTGCTGACGTACAGAGAGGCTGCACACAAGGGCACACTAACCTTCATGTGCGCTCGCGATTAATGGTGACACAGCCCTGCACGAGCTCAGCCAACAGTGGTGATGTAACAGCAGAGCAGCTCCAGTGCATCAACACACACACACGCATTCACTGCCAATAATACATGCAGATTCTTCACAATACAACAGAGTATACCAAGCATTAATGCAGATTCTAGAAATATGTATTCAGTTGAACGTACATTTAGAAATATCAATTATTAATAATACAGAGAAATCAGGTTTTTATAAATGATTATCTTGATTTTGCAAGATAACATTGATTTTAACACTAAAAAAGAACAACATTTTATACAGTTATAAATCTGTATACTGTATTATTAGGGGTGAAATGGATCACTGTTGATCCGTGATCTGTACGAATCACAACTCATGGTTCGGAACGCACGTGACACGCGGATTAATACATTTTTTTTTACTTGTCAGTTAATCCAACATTTATAACCATTGCAGAAAGTTCACCTCCCGCATCATTCAAATTGCGAGCATTAAAGCATTTAGGCTTTCCTGTAAGATATAATGATGACAGGAAAAGTTGTGGTGGGATCAGGGCTTAATTTGTGCTGGAACACTGCGGATCCGGCATCTCTGAAATCTGATCTGGCACCTCATTTTACCGATCCCCCTCCTTAACCGCTCTCCTACCCATCCGCTGTTCACTTTCACTTTTTTTCCGCGACTCCCCAAATCTCTTCACTTTTGTGCGCGACACCTCCGCCCCGCTAACTTCCATCTGCGATAGTCCTCCACCATCCACCGCCCCAACAACCCCAAAGCTTTGTGGGACGGGGTTTGCAGGTAACAGCGTTTGCCACTGAATCTACATTTTTACTGGAGGTACTGTATAATCCTTCATTTAATCCTCACGATGCTGTCAGCCATGCAAGCGGCAGCTATATGTAAAATTTACCACAGCTCATGAAAAGACTGTTACTGCTACTAAGATGACATGCAAAAATAAATATTTATATATCAATATAAATGTGGGGCTAAACACATTTTTTTTAAATGTTGACAGACATATATGTGTTCCACACTGCTAAAAACACTATTAAAACATATATATTTCACAAAAAAAAATCATTCTTCCGGTTGAAAAATAAATTTTAAAGCTGCATCATGGCGATTAGATCATTGTGTAAATTCCGTCATAGAGACTGGATGTCTGTACCGCCTGAGTTTTCAGCATTAATTCATGAGAAAGAGACATGGGTGTTGCGTTTATAAACGTGCGGTTTTGTTTTCAATTCCCCGCTATGAGAGCGCAGCTGAACTCACATGTGTGGATTACAGTGGTCTGCTAAAATGCTGAGGTTCTTTTTTTTTATCTTTTTTTTTTTTTTACACTAAAGCTCTCTCGATCAAATGCAGATTTTAATGCAGCGCTTCGAAGGATTAATAAGCACATGCAAATCATTATCATTTATCATTCATGTTGTGTGGGTTTGAATTGAGTTGACAGTTTTTTTATGTTTAATTGTGCAGCTTTACACAATGCATTATTGCAGGCTCAACAAACAGTGACAGAAAACACCTCAAATTAATATCCTAAGAAAGCATTTATGTCCGACCACAACTTTTTCAGTCATCATTATATTATATTACATAATTATAGAAGCTTAAATGCTTTCAT
>CAIGQZ010032580.1:5186201-5212504 GCA_903798205.1 Danio tinwini | reverse complement strand
TAAACCAATAAAAATAACTATTCCTTAAAAAAAGATACACTTATATTTACATCAACATGGCAAGAACCAGCTAAAATCACAGAAAGCAATAGTTTGGTTTATGACCTGTGCTTCAGCCCGCCACCAGGGGGCGATCAAACGGTTTTAGCTTCCCTTTCGAGGACATATGAGGAGGCCCTCAACATTCAGCCTTGTGTTCAACATTGAAAGCAGCAGATGACAAAACTGCTAGGCTTAATAAATGGAATATACAAGCTGTAACAGCCTTGCTATACAAATAAATAAAGGTAGTCTAGATAGTCGTGAGGTAGTCTTTGTAACAGTTAAGTCTTTGCTGGTGATGTGCTGGTTGTAGCTGGTTCCATGCTGGTTATGAGCTGGTTCAAGCTGGTTCTTTGCTGTTCATGACTGTCATATGATCTGAACCAGCTTAAACCAACAGCCATGTGTCAAAACCACGCCAGCTTATGTTTTTAGGAAAGGAGAATTATATATGCAAAGAAAACAAAATCAATTAGTTTACAAATGAAGTTATGTGTAATAAAATGAAATGACACAGGGAAAAGTATTGAACACATGAAGAAATGGAGGTGTAGAAAGGCAGTGAAAGCCCAGACAGCTTGTTCTTCAGCATTCCATGCCCTTCCTCGGTGTAAATGAATATTAGCTGCTTCAGTCCAACGTCTACATAAGCAGGATGATGAAGATGAAACCAGGGTGGACATTTCAGCAAAACAATGATCAAGATCACTGCCAAGCAAACTCTCAAATGCTTTCAGAGAAAGAAAATCAAGCTGTAGAATGGCCCAGCCAATCACCTGACACGAATCCAATAGAAAATACAACATAAAGATCAGATTTGATAGACGAGACCCGCAGAACCATCAAGATTTTTACACTCTGTTGAAGTCTGTGAGAAACCCACACCTGAGAAATTCATGTGACTTCATTCTCCATATGAGAGACATCTTTAAGCTGCCGTCACCAAAACAGCCTTTTATATAAAGTATTAAATACATTTCAGTTTCATTGTTATTACACATAAAAAAATTTCAGTTTTTTTTAGTTTTGTTATATTTTTATGTTTGTATTGTTTGGGTTTTTACCAAAATCTGGTTCAATTTCATGTTAACAGCTCCTTTAAAAACATTATTCCCAGGAAAAAACATCACATGTTCAATACTGATTTCCCGCACTGTATAGGTGTCCACACCTGCAAAAATGTCAATCTGTTTGTTTAGTTTATGCTTTTCTTCAAGGGGCATTATCCCCTTGTAACTAGCAGATGTATGCTATGTTTCTAGCACACCAGATATTCCAAAATATATAAACAAACAGTGAATCAAGCAATCACAAACAGTTTAGTGTAGTAAAAACAACATGAATTATTTCCCCACCCATCATTAAAACAGGCAACTAAAACCCAATCCCAATTCTACCCCTTAGCCTTTCCTCATTTCCTATTGAGCATTCAGGGGGTAAGGGTCCTAATTCTCTTTAGCTGGAAGGCGTAGGGCTAAGGGGAAGGGGTAGATAGCCCTTTGAACAGAGATTTATCAGGACCACACTCGAAACCAAGGGGTAAGAAAATTTCCCAGAATATACCATCTACAGCGACAGGATAGCTGCACCCTGAAGTAAGGAGATCCACAAAATAGTATTTTTTGTCACTATTATGAATTTTTACAACAAACAAGCACATGTTTTATTACAATTATAACCGCATTCATGTTTTACCGTCATGCTTTAAAAAACGCTAAAGTAAAAAACGCTAAATTTTGCGATCTATAATCCATAATAATAACTCCTGTACAGCAGTCCCACAACATTCTGACACTCGATGACACTCGAATACCCTGTCAGAAAAGTCTAGTGGCTGATAATGAGCTTTTTACAGTGTCTGCTCTAATGTTTATGTTATTTTCATGTGTTTACATAGATCAATATGGCCACAATGTAAATACGCAGTATAGTTACGATCTTATTGCCACATTAAATCGTTATGATAACATAATTAATGCCTTCAGTGATTTCATGAAGATAAAAACTATGAACACAACTGTAATAACTACAGCAGTTGCAATCATTTGATCTCATATGAAGCAAGAGATCATGATGACCTATGATGACGTGTGCTGGTGCTGTAGTACTGTCCCATTTTTTAGGGGTAAATTTTAAAGCCCTACCTCTTCGCACTCTGTTTTAAGGGCCAAGGGGAAGGGGTAGGGGCACAAAAATAAAATTGTGATTGGGCCTAAATATCCACATATAAACTATACCTCAGGTAAAAAATTTTTGTACCTCAATTTGTACTTCATCTTCATCATTAAGGGACTAAACCAAAAAGAAAATGAATGAATGAATTTGTACTTCAATTTGCTTCAATTATCCATGTCGTTTTTATGATTCCCACATGGTATAACCTACTGTTTTCAAGATGGTAATTTTCAAATAATCTTTGAAAAGAAGGCTTAACATCAAGCAGAGTTTCTCCTCAACATCGTCTGTAGCTTTAAATAGCTCAAGGCCTTCATATTTCAATGGATTCTGACTGGCTGTAGTGTTTTATGCACTCTCAGAAATACAGGTACGCGAGCGGTCAATGGGGTGGTACCTTTTCAAAAGGTACAAATTTGTACCTAAAAGGTCCATATTAATACCTCAAGGCTACATATTGGTACCTGAAAAGTACAAAAGTGTTCCTCTTAAAATTTTTAGGTACTAATATATACTTTTGAGGGACCAATATGGACCCTTCAAGTACAAATGTGTAGCTTTTGAAAAGGTACCACCCCAGTGACAGCTCTCGTACCTTTATTTATGAGAGTGTAGTGTATTAGCTGAGAAAATCATTCTGAAAGTGATCCCAAAAATATTGTTTGTCTGCATCTTTATAGTTGTTGCTGTGCGATCTGTAGAACAACATCTTCATCGTTATGTTTATAGTTGTCTTGCTTATGGTGTAATTAAAGGGATAGTTCACCCTGAAAATGAAATGTATGGAATGGAAATTAATGTAATCACTATTTACTTACACTTAAGTAAGTTTCTTTATTCTGTTGACACCAAAGAAAATATTCAGAAAAAAAAGCTGAAAACTTGTAACCATTGACTTCTATAGAAAAATAATAATATGGAAGTCAATGGTTAGAGGTTTCCGTCTTTCCTTATAATATCTTATTTTGTGTTCAACAGAAGAAAGAAAGTCAAACAGGTTTGGAACAAGCGAAGGGTGAGTAAATAATGACAGAATTTTCATTTTTTGGGTGAACTATCCCTTTAACACAGTAATCAAACTCTTTTCTTAGCTATCGTTCTGAGTGTAAACAAGACTATACACCAGTAAACGTCATGACATTTACTGTATGACCTCTAAAGTCTAATCCGAGACTATGAAACAGATTTTTTTCCCTAAATTGTGAGTGACATTTAGACAAACCAAATTTGCCTCCGCTAGTTGTGTTGTGGTTTGTTTCCAGGATGTTATCATGCAGGAACTACTACAAGTTGCCCACTACAAACCATTCAAATCTGGTCTCCTGACGAGGCTCAAGATTGAATTTTTTTAACTGACCTGCCCTTCACCATACATCTCCATTGCACAAATGTAGAATACATTAAATGCTTAGAATTTATTCAGACCCTTAGTCTAAAAAAACAGCATTGGTAATAGTGATAGTGCACTTGGTTTTACAAAATACCACCAATGATAATCTCCATGGCTCATTTTGAGTAAACCTACGTAAACCACCATGCGGAGACTTCTAAGGGCAATCTTTCCCAAAGGTTTCAGGGTTATTGCCTATAGGCCGTGGCATGTGGGGGTGTAAGGCATAATGGCTTCAAGCTGACCACTTCTCCTTCCTTTCAAGCTGCCCACATCTGGTTTTCTTCCCACATCAGCTGCAGAAGGCTTGACTAGTGAAATGCTTAAATAAATGGCGTTCTGTAGATGAGCCTATAAGGGAAAGTTTCGTCATAAGTCACAGGAAAGGAAATCAGTGAAAGCAATGTACAGTCATGGATGGGAATGAGTAACGTGTTGAACACGAGCAGGTTCCCTTTATGCGTCATAATCAACATGCCTTATGTCACTGTCTACCTCACTTTCTGTAATCTTTCCATTATTTCTTTGGGTCCCACAGATCCTTAAAGGATACACCCAAAAATATATAATACCTCAATGTTTACTCTCACTTATGTGGTTTTAGTCATCATGAAGCAGACATTTTTTTTCCTCTATCATGATATACATTCACTTGAAACGGTTCTGAAATGAGAAAAAAAAGTAGGGTGGTGCATGATTTCTTTATTTGGGAACTGATAGGATTGTTGGAGGATGGATGTGGCCAACAAAATGATAAAACGTTGACGAAGAGATAAAGGTCAACACAGGCTCATTCTGAAAACGTAGCCCTATACACATTTCTGGAGATCGCGAATTATGTAGCCAGAGGAACGTATGGCTGCATTTAATCTTTAAAACAAATGCTACAGGGTGGTATGACGCCGTTCGTTTTTGCACTTACAATTACATTTTTTGTCTTGTTTCTAGTCCAAATATCTACAAATTCTTAAATCGAGAAGCATTTTCTAGGCAAGCAAAATATAATGTCTTGTTTTCAGAAATAATATGCCAATATTAAGTCAGTTTTTCCTTAAAACAAGCTAAATAATCTGCCAATAGGGTAAGAAAAATAATCTTGTTTTTCTTTTTGACATACGACTATTTTGCTTACCCCATTGGCAGATTATTTTGCTTGATTTAAGGCAAAACTCACTTAATTTTGGCATATTATTTCTTAAAACAAGACAACATGTTTTGCTTGTCTAGAAAATTCTTGATTTAGGAATTTTAAGATATTTGGACTAGAAACAAGCCAAAAAATCTAAGTAAGAAAATAATTTTTTTGCAGTGTACCAGCTGACCACTTACCTCTATATGGACAGCTTTTCTGGTGTTACCAGTTTGCCCAGTGGCTTGTCACGTACGTTGATGGACTTGACATGCAGAGCAGATTTGACCAGGACGACGGGGTTTGAGTCCGGTAAAGATGTGCTGAAATGTTACCCGATTCCGCTTCTTCATTCTAATCATCCACCCGCACATATTATTTTATCTTATATATACGTATATATCCGCACCCAATTGACACTTTAATAATACTAATTCTTTGTTTTAAGCATGATGACAGGTCACCATGGATCATTTGTTATTAACAGCAGATTCAGCTTTTACATATCCAGGAAAAAGATAAAAAACGGTGTCACTTCATCCTAAACAGCAGCTATGTTATGTTTACTTGGCCTTTTCGTTGCACTGTGTAAAAACAGAAGAGCATCTACTGTGCTTGGATTTAGGCGATTCCATGACCAGCTGCACTAAATGAGCGTTCGCTTGCACCACTTGTTGCAGGAATGCACAAGCTTCTCCTTGCAAGGCGCTGCAGTCGTGTAAATAAGCAATCTTGTTTCTCCCGATAGCAGATTTTCCTCTGATGACTCCTCTAATTGAAAGTTTGCACAGTACTCTTGCATTTCATCCATAATTTTGGGCGTCTCATCTTCATGTTCTGAAGAACGTGATACATTTAATAAAAATACAAATAATTATGTTTAATTGTAGGGTGGTTTTTAAAACCTTTTTATTTTAGGTGGCTGGCTGATTGTTTCTTATTTTGGAGTGCATTACTAATGAACTATTAATATTAAACGTTTTTTTTTTTGTTCTTATGTTTATTTTTTTTATGTAACTGCTGATGATTTACCTAATCTGATACACCATACATTTTAACTTAATAAAAGTGTAAAAAAAAAGTGTAAAACTTTTAATTGTTTTAAATAAATAAAAAACAGAATTTTGCTGGTTGTTCAAACTACTCATTTACTCATTCATTCATTCATTTTCTTTTCAGCTTAGTCCTTTTATTAATCTGGGGTCGCCACAGCGGAATGAACCACCAACTTATCCAGCATTTATTCTACGCAGTGGATGCCCTTCCAGCTGCAACCATCTCTGGGAAACATCCACACACACTACGGACAGTTTAGCCTATCCAATTCACCTGTACCGCATCTCTTTGGACTGTGTGGGAAACCGGAGCACCCGGAGGAAACCCACGCAAACATGGGGAGACCATGCAAACTCCACACTGAAATGCCAGCTGACCCAGCCGAGGCTCGAACCAGCAACCTTTTTGCTATGAGGTGACAGCACTACTTACCTCGTCACCATGTCGCCCAAACTACTTATTTAAAATCAACTAAATCAACACATAGTTTTTTTGGGGGGGCAACTTAATTGTTTTAATCCATTTATAATGCAACTTAATAGATTTGTATTGGGACAACATGATGATTGTGTGGAACCCTGCATTTTTACAGTGCATTTTGATTTGAGAGCGAATAGTCATTCACATTTTGTGATCATGTCACTTCGGAAAACGCAAATAAATATACTGGAATTGAAATTTTTGGACCACAAACATCTGAAGCTCTTTCACTTTGAAGGTTTGACTGAACTTTTCCTTAGACAAATGATGTCTGAAGATGTAATATAGTTATGGTTTTGGGTTACAATATACCACATGCTATTTGAGTTACAATGCACTTCCCATAGTTTTCTAAAATGTGGGAAGTGGTACTAATATAGACAGAGTGGGTGTTTCTTTTAAAAGGAATGCCGAAAAAAAGTTCTGCTCACAGTCTGACGTAAGATTTACGTGCGTGAGTGAATAAACAGTGAAATGGCAGAATAAACAGTGGCCTCTGCTGAAGAATCTCCTTTTACAGAAGATTTCATTGTTTTGCCTCAGACCACTGAGAAAGGAGTGGGCTTGAAAGAAACGAGGGGTGTGGAGCTGGACGTGGCAATTAAACGCATTGAGGGGAAATGACACACGCAAAATAAAGCGAGCAGAAATCCTTACGGCACGCATCGCCTGAGGAGAATAACAGGGATTTCATCATCGTTACGGGACAGATCAGGGCTTCCCACCTGGAGTTCCGGGATCAAACCATTCCAGGAATTCTTGTTCTTCATTACGAGAACTGTCCAAATTTAAAGGGACACTGTTTAAAATGAATTAAGGACACATATGCCTAGTGTTTTTCGAAGCAGGTTGTGTCAGTCTTTACTTAAGGGGGGAAGTTCCAGACACATTTTTATTTTTATTATTTTTGCTTTTTCTGTTGAACTCAAATTAAGACATTGTGAAGCCATTGTTGAGTAATAATGGAAGTCAAAGTTTCCAAAAGTCTATTGGTTACCAACTATTGATTTGAGCTATATGAATCCTCACTTTATTTTCTGTTATAAAAAATATTACTTTAAATATTGATGATAGGCGATGTTAGGGAAAAAGCAAATATTCATACGTCAGCCCTGAGAGAAGTGATACTGAGTGATGTGTTTATTACTGGCGATGAACCTTTAATGTAACATGAATTGATAAAACTATATTAAATAAACATATATAAAATGATTTTCGATATATTGTGACTTGTAAGTGGTCATTTTATTGCAACACATCTGGTCAATCTAGGCTCATTCTGAAAACGTTCCCCTATATACATACTGGAGAGCTGCAAATACGTCCCAGGAGGTACATTTTTTTGCAGTTTTTGTTTTTTTGCGAATCCACCTTTGCTGCACTGTGTATGCTTTTTAATGTATTGTGGGACTTGCCAAAGTTTACCAAAACAGTTCTGAGTTCTGAATCTTTTAAGTTTGTAATGCACTGTTGAAGGTGAAATATCCAAATGACTTCCTATCTTTGTTTGAGGAACACTGTTTTTAAAAATTTCAAGCATTTTCTCATGTATTTGTTGTACTGGCGATCCACAGCCCATCTTTGCTCCTAAAGGATTAGACCTTTCTTGGATGCTGCTTCTGTCCCAAATCATAATTACAATCATCTGTTGACATCATCTGTTTCAAATCACATCATTATATAACCCATTTATCTCATTACTAGCACTAAACTCCTCCTGTCTCAACCTTTTTTAAAATGTGTTGCAGGTCTGAATGACAAGTAAAAGTTAATTTAGAAATTACTTCTTTCTTTTTTATTTGGTTTTTCCCTTACTGTCCCAACCTTTTCTGATTTAGGGTTGTATTTCCAGTATATTTGTGCTGTACAACACATTTGTTGTCTTGTTTTCCGGTATGTTTACAGGCAAAACTATGCAAGGCATGTCTTCCAGGGGTGGTACTTACAGTATATCTCAATCTGAAATCAATTTTGCAAGTCTGCATTCCATCTTGCCTTAGACAACTATGAGTAACCAAAGCACAAAATCACATTCCAAAATCACTGAACTTTCACATTTACTGCTTGCTTACACAATCATGAACGAATATCCTTTTAACCAGTACCCCAAGGCAAAAGACTGGAGAAAAAAGCCCTTTTTAATATACTTTAGAATTCACAAATACTTTTTACTTTGCAGGACTAATAATTTAGCTTGAGTTGAACTTTTTAATGATATAAATTCTTGATCTGGGATAAGAATAAAATCTGAAACATATACATAGTAACACTTTACAATAAAGTTGTATTAGTTTATGTGACAATACATGTAATTAGTGTATTTGTAATAATAAAAATTATGACAGTATGCATTCACACTTGTAATTCACAGAGGAGTGGAGAGCATGAGACTGATTCCTAATGGACGTCCAGCCTCTGGTGCCTAGACTGCAGTTCTGCACAAGAAGTTTGGGAAGAGGAGAAATGGTCGTGCCCAACTGAGCCTGGTTTCTCTCAAGGTTTTTTTGTTTGTTCCTTGTCACTGCCACCACTGGCTTGCTTGGTTTTGGGACTAGTGGAGCTGAGCATCGATGGATTTGCTCTTTAGTTTGGACTTTCAGCAGTGAAACTTAGACCACACTGAACTGAACTTTCAATTTACTAGATCTTCTATGTTAAGCTGCTTTGACACAATCCACATTGTAAAAGCGCTATAGAAATAAAAATGAACTGTTAATTTTATTTAATGGAAATAAAGTTGTTCATAGTTCATGTTTACTAAACCCAGGCTTATTGTGAGTATGTACCACTACTGTATAAACATTTCTAGAATAAGCAAAATATGGCCAAGGAGCTACGTTGTTTTTGCAGTTTTTTTCCCGAATCCGCTAGAGGCCGCTGTGTATGCTTTTTGAGATCTGAAATATCTCCTGCGAGTGCCATTTGAACCTGCTCTTCTTACGTAAATCCTCAAGAGGCGGCTGTTGACTGACTGACTGACTGACCAACCGACCAATATCCCCCACACCATCCCCCTTCCCTAAACCCAAGCAATAGTATTTTAAAAAGCACCTATTGACCCGCAGACCCCTTTCCCTTAACCCAACCAGAGTGTTTTGAAAAGCTATCCAGATTTTTACCACATTCTCACCCTGTTTTTTACTTGTTTATTTTTTGGCTTCTTTTTTTGTTTTACCCGCTTTCTGGAACCATTCTTTGCCGGACTCGAACCCCGTCGTCCTCTGCATCTTAAGTCTGCCGATGTACGTGTCGAGCCAACTGGACAAACTGGTAACAGTGGGAAACCTGTCCATATGTAGGTAAGCTGTCAGCTGGTATGCACAAAAAGGAATGACGTCATACCATCCCGTAGCGTTCATTTTAAAGACAAAATGCAGCCATATGTAGCTCTGGCTACATTATTTGTGATCTCCAGAAACATACTATGTTGTGTTTACTCATGGTACATTACTGTTAACAAGCAGTGAACTTGGATAATGCACTTTAATAATGCACTTTAATAAGTGCAACTTTAATAATGCACTTCAAATAACTTTTAAATAGTAAAAAGATTCAAAATCGAAATTTTTTTTTAGAAAAAAAAGTCAAACTTTTTTTTTATGTGCAGTTAACGACACTAAGGGGGCACTCACACTATGCTATGCGAACCATGCCCAGGCATGCTTGCCGATTAATTTGAGAAGTGTGAGTGCTCTGAATCGGGCTCAGGTGTGGTTCAGTTGGCCAGCCCTGGCACGGTTGGAAAAGATGGGCCAGAGCGCAGTTCACTTGGGCTTTGGCGCAGTATGCTTGTAGTGTGAGTGCAAAGCACGCTTGAGCCTGAAATCAAAGACACGACGTCACTTTTAGGGGACTGTTTTATATGGATTTATTAATCATTCTTTATTTTCAATGAACGCAAACATGTTGTAGTTTATTAAAGACGCAAACCCCTCGCTTCACCTTCAGCAAACCTCCTAATACCTGCAGCATGAGGACTTTTATGATAATTTATGAGTGTCAAAAGTGGTGGATCTGTTCGGCAAAGTGTTTGACTGCGTGTCACTGCATCCCAAACGAATAAAAATAATGCAAAAAATGATAGAACTAAGCAATGTCCACTGTGCTAAGCGAGATCTCTTCCTGTTAAACTGAACAGTCGCATCATCGATGATGTAAGCGTGCTCAGGTCCAGTGGGTAAAAATGCAATGTGAGTGCAGTCTGAAGGGAAGAGGGGAGGGGGGACAATCGTGCTTTGGCACGGTTCAAGGCAACTGTACCTAATGTGAGTACGCCCTAACAAACCATTAACAAACTTGTAACTAAGACTTGTACTTATTATTATTATTATTATTATTATTATTATTATTATTATTATTATTATTATGTAGCCTAACTAAAACTAACAGTACGAGGTGATATGACGCCCTTCTTTTTGCGCTTACCAGCTGACCTCTTACTTCCGTGTGGATGGCTTTTCCACTGTTACCAGTTTGTCCAATGGCTCACTACGTATGTCAGAGGATTTGAGATGCAAGGCAGAGTTGACCATCATGATGAGGTTCAAGTTTGTCAAAGAACGGTTCCAGAAAGCAGGTTAGACAAAAAACAAAAGCCAAAAAATTAAATAAACAAGTAAATAACAGGATGAAAATGTGGTAAGATCTGAAAACGTGGTAAAAATCAAGCAGCCGCAAGGGCTTTTCTTTTTCTGGGTTGCTTTTGAAAACATGCTCGGTTGGATTTACGGAACTGGATGGACGCTGGTCAGTCAGTGTTTTTTAAAACACTATCGGTTGGGTTTAGGTAAGGAGGAGGGTGGGTCAGTCGATTGGTCAGTCAGTCAGTCGACAGTGGTCTCTGGTGAATTTATATGAGAAGAGCAGGCGCAAATGGCACTCGCTAGAAAAATTTGAGATCTAAAAAAGCGTACACAGCGACCTCTGGTGGATACTCGAAAACAAAAACTGCAAAAAAATTTGATCTTGGGACGTTTTGCCGCTCTCCAGAAATGTATATAGGGGTACATAATCAGAATGAGCCCTGGTTGAAAATAAGATCCTACAGTTTAAGTGCTAATAAACAGTTAACATCTCAATAACAGGCAGGATATAAGCATTATTTATAAGGATATAAGTAAATAGTGTGAATCGTTACTTAAAGTAAAGTGTTACTAAAAAAGTACTTGCCTGGGGCACATAAAATCCGATGGTGTATAGCTGTTGGCATGTTACTTCATTCTACAAATAAATTAAATAATGTCTTCTGTAGACCACAAAAAGTGCCCTCACCAGGGAAAGACCAGAGTTGTGCAACAGCAATGTGAGTGTGGTTTTATCATGTCTTTGATATGAGACATCTCACAGTGTTTCAAGAGCCTGGCGAGACACATTACAAGATCTAACAAAGTAATCAGTTACTTAATCTATTTCTCAGACCAACCTCATCAACATGAGCAACATGAGTCATTATAATGGCAACACTTTTGTTTTTAAACTTTCAACTAAAGCTCTATTTAATCTAAGCATGCATTCATATTTCCTCTGAAATTTGTCATTGTGTACAGCAACATTATCTACATCTTACAATATTACATTGTTTTTAAATGCTGCCTTCTGCTGGAAATCTACTTGCTTAGTCACAAGACTGGTATAACACATGGGATGCTGCTCATCTGTACATCAGAGTACACCAGTCCAGACTTGAAGACTTGTTTACGTTGTTCGCTTGTTTTATGATCAAATGGAATATGTTCACAGGGGCTTTCCTTTATTGAGTTAACACAAACCTACAGATGATATTCAAAAGTTATTGTTGGCTTAGCGAAGGGTCAAATGCCTTTATTGCAGTTAAAGCTGCTTCTTCTGGGAATGAACAAGCAACAATATCACCAATTGAAATAATTCTCACCAAAAAGGATGGAGACCTGTTGAGTTGACTTAACATGGTAGTCTGTTTCACAGGTCTAGTATACTGATACACATTGTACATCAATGTTTTCCCTGTTTACATTCACTAAAATTTGTGAATGTTCTTTTGTGTGTGTTTTTTGACATAGCCTTGCATTTATTTGATAGTTAGACCTAAACAATACTGATTCTCACAAACACAAAGCTCTGATAATCTGACAACTGGATTTCTATGTGTGCATTTTATGTCTCTGCACTCAGAAAACCATGTATCAGGCTGTGTTAATTTCGCAAAAACAAATTGTTGTGAAAAATGTGAGTTGCCTATAGCTTAAAACAAGCAGAATCTTGACAGGTCTTCTGCATTTGTAACGTGACTGAAAACTATGAATGTGCGTGCTCTGATCTGCATATATATTGAATGACGGCCCACTCTTCTTGCTGTATATTCATTACACGAACAGATCAGTTCATCACGCTATGTCAGCCTTTGATAAATCAGCAGCTAAGTCAAAGGATAGAGAGTGAATGAAGTATGTGAGTGATTAAAAATGATCTGATACATTTTTGTTTGTATGCCATATAAAAATATGTCTGAATCATAAACTTTGTCAATATATGACACTTCTCAAAATAATAAAAGTTGTTTCATCCCTAAAAGTTTTATGATGGTTTTATGCAACCCAGGCTCATTCTAAAAAAACACCCCTATATATATTTTTTGGAGAGCACCAAATACGTCGCAGGAGGTAAGTTTTTTTGCCGCTGTGTATGCTTTTTCTTTACTCAAATTTCTGTTGCGAGTGCCATTCGCACCTGCTCTTCTCGCATAAATCCACCAGAGGCAGCTGTCGATTGACTGGCTGACTGACTGACTGATTGACTGACCCACCCTCCTCCTTCCCTAAACCCAACCGACAGTGTTTTCAAAAGCAATCCAAAAATAAAGAAAAAGAAAAGCCTTCGCGGCTGCCTGAGTTTTGCCATGTTTTTAGATTTTACTACATTCTCACCCTGTTACTTACTTGTTTATTTTCTTTTTTGGCTCTCCAGACTCAAACTCTGTCATCGTGGTCAACTCCGCTCCACATCACTAGTCCACCAATGAATGTGGCGAGCCACTGGACAAACTTTTAACAGCCGTCTACATAGAGGTAAGCGGCCAGCTGGTAAGCGCAAAAAGGAACGATGTCATACCGCCCTGTAGCATTCGTTTAAATACAAAATGTAGCCATACGCCTTCTGGCTACATAACTCGTGATCTCCAGAAATGTACATAGGGCTACGTGTTCAGAATGAGCCTATGTTGAATTTATGATGGGCTTGATTGCTGTTAATGGACAAATACTTAAAGAGCCCCTATTACACATTGAAAAGGGTCATATTTCGGTTTTAAGGGTCTCCAACAACATACTGATATGTATGCAAGGTCAAAAAACACATTCATGGTCTTATAATATGCATTTATTTTTACCTAATTATCCCAGCGACTCCCATATGAATCGTTCAGCGATTCATTTGTTCCCAAACCCCTGCTTAGCGCGAAGCTAATCTGCGCTGATTGGACCGATGACAGCCTGTTGCCATTGGTCAACAGCGTTCAGCGCGAGACAGTAATATGGCCAGCGTGGTTAATCAAGCCCCCGGCCGCGGGTCGCCAACATTGTATCGCAGCGGACACTCGAAACACGCTTCAAAGTAAACTTACTAACACCACAGTAAACAGTACCCAGTTCTCAACAGTGTTATTCAGACACCTCAGCGCCGAAAGCAGTGCAGTTAAACACTAGCATGTGCATGACATACATTCAGTTTTAATCCACACAGCAGCAAAAGCTGAACTATTCTGAACCTTGACCGCTGCACGTGTGCAGGATCAGCTAACGGTGGCCATAGCAACGACAAATGGCAGTGGAACGAGCTCACGAAAGCATTTAAATCTGTAAACAAAGCAGCACGCGTCACGTTTACAACGTGGCATTAGAAGCGATATGAGAATATAAAGAGTTAACCTGATACAGTACACGCGGTTACTAGTAACAAAACATGTAGATCATTTCTATTTGCAATCATTGCTGTGGCACCTCGTCCGTGAACTGCTATATGTTCTAAGTGCTTACCTGTACTCTGCTTTTCTAAACGATCACATCCCCAGCCGGGAGGTTGTAGCATCCTCTGTCCTCTGACAAGCTATCTCTGCGGGCTCCCGCTCTCCATTCGGAAGCCTTTTCAGTGCTGCTCACCAGCCCGAAGCCCAGCGTTCAGCAGCCTACCGGTGTACCTATTATTTTGTCCTTATTTTGCCTGCACCCCTGGTGTCAGGCAGAAACTAATGCATGAGCTGTGTAGTGATAGATCACCCATTGTAAGCGTGCAGATTTCTGAACGACTCCTTTCCCTCACACTTCCAATAATATCCAGGTAAACACAGCGTCTTCATTAGCGTCTTGCTGCTGTGTTAGTGGGCGGGGCTGCAGGTTTGAATTTTGCCGGGTCCGCGCGCAACCATTATGTTTCGCGACAACGTAACGACGAAACTGCTAAAGATTCGCTATGAAGACGATTCATTTAAACCACTATGAGTCGACTTTTTTATAGATGAATCAAAAGTTTTCAAAACTGTCCACTTTCAGATTTAAGCTTTAGCTGGATATTTCACTTCACTAAGAGCTGTGTTACACACTACAAGGAAGGTCCTTTTCAAAAACCCATAATAGGGGGCTCTTTAAAGGTGCTGTATGTACGCTTTGACTTTTCTAAAGCATAAAAACACCATAATATGTGTGCAGATATTTAAGAAACATCCTAAGTGAACATACTTGTTTAACTGAAAAACAATGCTGAAGTCAGATATTCTGCTTTGAAAATGTTTTTTCCGTGCCAGAATGCTGTCTTTGTTTAGGTGACCTTAACCTGCACAATGCCAGTTTAGCCAATTATAATTCAGCACCCCGGGTTGCCTTGTTGGAAAACAGCATATTCCTTCCTTCCTTCATTCATTCATTCATTCAGAAAGGCTCTGAAAGCATGCATCCGTGAGCGAAATGGACAGTATCAGACGTCAAAATGAGACGGATTCAGTACCACATGAGGTTATTAATTAGCAAATGATATAAATATTATGAACGTAAACATTAGGTGAGCAGGTTACATTGTAACCGCGTGTCCTAACAACACGCTTCAAGACAAGATACGCAGTGATGAGCAATTTGGCTGTTTGCACCAGACAAAACACAACAGAAATGTAAATACAGCCTTTCAGAGGCACAGAATATGCACTCACTCACGAAACGGTAAGGTTTATAATCTATTCAAACTCACTTTGTTAGCATTTAGCACTGAATAAAGCACACAAGGTTTACCTGAGGTGATCACTGTCATAGGTTTCACATGTTGAGCTGTGAGAAATAAAAGCCGTTTCTAATATATCAATTTGAGGTGTTGGTTAGAATAACTTACTAACTACTCCTTTTAATATGGAGAATACTCCCTCTGTTGCATATCATTGCTTTAATTTAGAACACAGTTTAAATCACTCGCTCCTGTACTCAATCTGGCATCCCGCGTTTGCGTCTATTTTGATCCAGGAGTGCAATTCCTAGTTCAACCACTGGGTGTCAAACTTACATTCTGCACCTTTAAGGATAAAGAAGACTGAGTTGCATCAGATCTAACACTTATCAGATAGACAACAGAACAGCAGGATATACCACATATTTTTATTATCATTTTTAGTACTTTAAAAGTAACTTTAAAAGCTGAAAAGGAAATGAATAAATGAATAATTACTTTAAGTGCATCGTTAAACAACCAAACATTATTTATGGCTAAATATTGAATCATTACATGACATAATCAAAATAAACCCTTCTCATATTAGTAAAATGATCATTATCTTACAGTGCACTGTATGAATGAAGATTCATCATGATTTTAAATTTGAAAAAAAAGAAAGAAATTAATTAAAACACCAGAAGAAAATTATGTGAAGTTAACAGTAGTCATATGTACTGTGGACGCACGACAAATCTGAAGCTGTAGTTATCTGGACAGGGGTTTGGCAGGTCCATACTGTCGGTAGTTGGAATCACTGCCATGTCGTTTTTGAATTCTTGCACATGGAAGACATTATTCTGATTTTTACAGGTAAGAACCAACCTGTTGCTGTAGCTAATGGTGTTGGAGTAACTGTACTGATTGCCAGTTGCCCAGAATCTTGCAACAGGCAAAGTATTACATGAAACACCATAGTTAGAGCATTCCTGGACAGTAAGAAAAACTTGGGCTTGCCACTGGACCTTCTGATCTTTGTAAAGAGCACTAGGATGTGCAGAGGTGGAAAAGGTCTGGATTCTGTTGCTTTGGCCATAGTAATTATAATTATAATACGGGTTACTGACAGTTGTGTCATTGATGAATACACTCCACTCATCTCCAGTGTAGATTCTGGGTAGATACTCACTACTCATGTTATCCATTTGATCTCTGATCTTGGAGAAGGGAAGAGCATTGAACTCAAATCCTCTAAGCAGTCCAGTTAGATACAGTTTCTCATTATTCTGATAGAGAGCACTTGAGGAAAATTGCAAGTCATAGAGTTTATCTACTGGGATTAAGAGGAAGCGGATGTGATTCAGGAGACTGACTTGTTTATCTGAGCTAATCTTGTCACCTTTGTCTTGGATCCATCTCTCCAGAGCTTCAAGAAGAAAAGCTTCGTCCTTCACAATCAGGTCTGAGCGCTGCAGCAGAGCATCTATCAGGTCAAAGGAGATGGTGCTCCACACTGGAGAGCTTATGAAGAACTCACAGTTCCAGGAAAGATACTGTAGAACATTCTCTTGCAGGACAAGATCACCTGTGCGCACGCCATACTCGTACATTGACACCTGCGTCTGGAAGGTGTTGTCTTCAGGAATGAGAGCAGTGAAGACCCTGCCAACATCCTTCATGAGCTTATTCACTCCAAAGATGAACGCCAGCTGATGGAGACACTGAGCTGATGTTGCGGAGACATCAATCTGATGGGTGTACAAATACCTGAGGAAAAAGAGATATAATTAGCTTCTTTGTAATATGTCATGATATCATTCTGACAATCAGTGTTATAATATGCAACACACAAAACTTCTTTAAGGATGCTTCAACCCCACCATGTCACATGTCTGATCGGTTTAGTTTCCTTTTGTTCTGTTTACCACCATGATTGTTTTATTTGTTAATCAATTAGTTCCACCCTTGTCTCGGTTTAGTTAATCATTTTTTTATGCATTTAATTTCTTCCATTTCTTTTGTTCCTTTTCTGTTTCATTTCAGTGTTATGCATGTTTCCCTGCTTAGTCTTAGAATTAATTACCTGTTTGCTACAATAAAGACCTTATTGTATAATCTTCATCATCTTTGTGTCAGAGCCAGGATTAGAACCCGGGTCTCCCGTGATTAATATTCAACCACTGAGCCACAGGAGGTTCACAAACCCAACAGTCAGACACTACTTGCTTAGAGTTTATTACAAATAAACAAAGTTCCAAACTTAGTTCCAAAGAAAATATCCAAATGTAAAAAATTGAGAAAATGTCAACAGGGGAAAAATCACAGGCAGAAAACTTAAAGGAAAATATCCCGAAAGCAAAACAATCTCAAGATGATAAACATCAAAAACTTTAAAAAAAGAATCCTTATTATAATTCAAGGCAAACTTATACTGGCTAGGACAGGGATGGGCAAACTCGGTCCTGGAGGGCGGGTGTCCTGCACAGTTTAGCTCCAGCTCTAATCAAACACACCTGCTTATAGATTTCTAGTGATCTTGAAGACACTGATTAGCATGTTCAGGTGTGTTTGATTAGAGTTGGAGCTAAACTATGCAGGACGCCGGCCCTCCAGGACCAAGTTTGCCCACCCCTGGGCTAGGATCATCAATAACCAAGCAAAAAAAAAAAGCAAAGGAAATGGGTCCACTTAAATACAGGTATAACCTGTATATTTATAACAAATCTGCACATACAACTCAACATTCAGATCCTTGGACTAACTGCATCTCTGTTTAATGTTTATCGTCTTTTTTCATATTAATTTTGTGTTGTCACTTGTCACTTTATGTACAATGGAAGCTTCTGTAGCCAAAACAAATTCCTTGTGTGTGCGAAGCACACTTGGCAATAAAACTGATTCTGATACAGACAGCCAAACAAGACAAAGAAAAGTTACTTGACTCTAGTGGCAAAACAAAATCATTACATGTCAAAACAAAATCATTACATGGCAAAACCCTGACACTGTGTTCCTGACCACATTCTGTAACAGAAGTCCAGACTAAAAAGGTCCATTTTTAGTTGTCTTAGTTTTGTTTTCAACTCCTCTTCCCTATAGATTTCCTTGATGTTTAACTCCTTTGTCAGAACTTTCTCCATCGGGTGATCTCGCCATCTTCTTGAACATTTGGCAAGCTTGTCTGCGTCTATTTCTCAAGGCAGCTTCACCAAATTTTGTAGATTAAATGGTGAAGAACTGTCCAACGACAATCTCTCCAGTCTCACTTGTAACCCAGAGCCCAGCCAGACAAAATTGTGCTGCATGAAGCAACTACCAGAGGCCACCGTGAGGATCACACTAGTGTGCATTGAAGAAACTAACTATGCCAATAACCCAGAGACAGAACCTCAGTTTATGTCCAACCTGTTGTGTGAGAAGGCAACATTGTGTATCATAGAGGCAGTGATTATAGTTCAGGTGTAGAAAGGTAAGCCCTGCCCGTACTCCCATATACCAAGGGTGAGCTACTGCTAAAATTTGACTGTGCTGAGGAGGACATTTGAATTCTCTCATCCACACTGATCCTGCCCAGTTCTCTTTTGTCTTCAGAGCACCCATTGGTCCTGCCTAGCTGTTTATCTAGTCAAATCAGGGATATATCCATCCTCCCTCTCCCACCTCCTCTCTAGACATCTTCCAGCTAGGTTTCCACTTGCCCTGCATCTCACCCTCAGCTGACTGCACCTGGTAAAAAGGACTATAATAGGAGTTTTCCAGATTGTAAGACTGCCCCTCTGGCCATCAGGTATAAATTGGCTCTATTCTTCCTTGTGTTCAAGGTGGTTCAATCAGCTCCAACAGGCTTCCCTCCAGCGTAACCTTTGGCGAGTTGTCCACATGCCTTGGCTCCATTTCCATTAGTCAGCCTCTACATTTATTTTAGAATCTCTAGGCAGTACAGGTTCAACAACAAGTAACATGGCTTGCAGAGACAAAGCATAGGCATAAATAGAGAACAGGCATGGTCAGAATCCATCTCACACAACCATTTATAGAGTCTTGAGTCTTTGCTAATAAGCTAATGTGTTGAAGCAGGTGTGTCTTACTGTAGAGATTTGCAGTGCAAGTGCAGTGTTGAGGGGAATGTGGTAGAGAACCACTGAGGTAAAAAATCTAGAGATTGGGGCAGGTAGCAAGCTACACTGAAGTACAGTACTAAGTCAAACATGGGTTTCAAACAACACAAAGGTAACAGGTCAAGTGAGTGTAAGCTATATGCAGTGCATTCCAAATGTGATATATTGCCTACACTTGTACTTGGAAGTGAAAACAGTCATGCTAACCATATTAAAGTATCATTTAAAACCAAAGTGCTCAAACCTGGCCACTATAAAAAGTTATTGCAAATGAAAGATTTCGAAGGGTACAATTGGATTCTTTATGCAGGGATGTTGTTTGGTGTTCAGAAGGGTCCATTGATATGCCCTAATCCATTTAAAGCTGTTACTCTATAGGGTAAACCCTTAGAAAGGATTAAGGTATAGGGATGATCTCTTCTGAATGGAACATTCTGATAGTGAAGGTACGTATAAAGCTGCGGTCACACTGGACTTTTCTCCCCATACTTCCATGCACGCGAATGTGCCAGACCAGAAAAGCAAGTTTGTGTATCAAGTTTCGCAGTTCACTGCATTGCAAAGTTCAAGCTTGGTGAACTCTGACCTGTGAAATTGCATCACTTGACTCCGTGAGATCTTGTTTAATCCAACACATTTTTGCAGCACCGTACGACAAAATTTCACAAGCTCAAACTCTAGTGTGGCTGCAGCTTAAGGCTGTGCAGGTTTATGGAAAATGAAGTTTGAATGTGACAGTTCCCTTTGGTGGTGCAGAGGTGGTGGTGCAGCACCATCGCCATGTGTTGCACTGGGTGAATAAAAATACCATTCATTCATTCATTAATTTTCTTTTCTGCTTAGTCCCTTTATCAATCTGGGGTCGCCACAGCGGAATGAACTGCCAACTTATCCAGCATATGTTTTAAGCAGTGGATGCCCTTCCAGCCGCAACCCATTACTGGGAAACACCCATACACTCTCATTGACACACATACACTATGGACAATTTAGCTTAATTCACCCATACCGCATATCTTTTGGACTTGTGGGGGAAACCGGAGCACCCGGAGGAAACCCACATGAACACAGGGAGAACATGCAAACTCCACACAGAAATGCCAACTGACCCAGCCGGGTCTCAAACCAGAGGCCTTCTTGCTGTAAGGCGAGAGAGCTACCCACTGTGCCACCGTGCTGCCCATAAAAATACCAACTATTTGTAAATTATTAGTTATATTTAGTTATTTTGTCCGTATCAGTTCACACTTATTCGGCTGATAAATCATCTACATTTCTATGATTCTTCAAGAGAACTTCAAATCAGCTTCCAATCAAGATCTTCTTGCTCTCACTTATTATATAATATAAATGCAATCATGAATAAAAAATTCTCTATAACATTTGAATTAATGATTGAGACATTTATATAATGTTTTTTTAAATAAAAAAATCCACAGTGTGCATATCTCCCATAGTTGCTAATACCAAAAATATCAATGTTTTTATATCATTTTTGACTAGAGACACATTAGACTTTCCAGTTTATCCCGTTATTGTATGTGCACAACTGATTTTAAAGAGTTACCTGATCAAAGCAGAGACATGAGACTGGCAAGTCTTGCTGACATCAACTGTGAGGTTTCTGGAGTCATTTGTTATGTTTAGCTCTGGATAAATCATGAGGATCACACGGTGCACACAAAAAGACAATTCAGCTTCTTCATAGAGATCTTGTACAGTAATGGTGAAATCACAACCATCTTCACTGTCAAAGAGAAGACCAAGATCATCTGACAAACCCAGACTGTTATCCACAGAGATCTGACGAATGTTGGTTGTGTTTGCACCTGAAAAGTAAACAAAACAGATCAAAATAACAAAAGGTTATTTACTTTTTAAAGTAACATTTTGTAGCCAGCTGACACACAATTATTAGTGGAGGAAACTTCTGTGCATATCTACGTTTGCCAATAATCTTTTGCAATTCTACTGTACACTAGAGCTGAATACACTAATCTCATGCTTTATACATGTTGACATATTGTCTACTGAGGCATGGCGTTTCCCTCTTTATTGGCCATTGAGGTCCTGGGGTGCAGGGTTACAAGCCTCTACCTGAGATTCAGGTCTGGAGAAAGTGCAGGCCAGACTATTTGAGGTACCCCTGCCTCAAGCAATCCTTCGCTACACAACCTAGATGAGCTAGAGCATTGTCACCCTTGATGATGAAATTAGGCCAGTGTTGTTCATTTTCATCTTGATCCCATGATGTCAAAACAAGCGTGATGATGAGGACTGTTTAAATACCAATAATATTTAACCAGAAATGTATAGGTCGATTCTTGAATCAAACACCTGTTATGAAGTTTGCTGTTAAACACATTGTTAGAAAGCAGTTAGTTATGCATAAAGTACTTGAACACTGAAGAGTTGGACATGTGCATTCAAAAGTGTAGAGAAGATCAAATTAAGTTCACCTGTAAAGGTTATAGTGCGTTTTGCGTGCATCCTGAAATTTCACCTGAAAGTCAAATATCTTTAACTTTTTGTGAGTAATGTATGAGAAAGGTGGTCCAGTGACCCCTCAAACATTCATGTAATTCACAAGGTTGTAATATGTGGTTGAGAATCGTTAGGACAGTACGCATTTGCATTATATGAATGGTTATAATCAGGGCTTAACACCTGCATACTCAGCAAATGTTAGTAGATTTCAATTGTTGAGGATTAGACAGCCACTCCAACTAGGTTTTCTTAAAATCAAGTGAAATAAAAACTAATTGCAACGTGGGACTACAAAACCACAACTTTGGTTTGAGCAATCTCTGCAGTGTTCGCACATGCGCAAAACTCAACGTCACAAAATAACACAAACAAAAACGTATAATAAACAAATAGTTATGTGGTGCCACATAAAAGGATGCCTTCTCCAAGTCCACAAAACACATGTGGACTGGTTGGGCATACTCCCATAAACCCTCGAGCACCCTGGTGAGGGTATAGAGGTGGTCCAGTGTGCAGTAAAGGTCCAATAAAGGCATTCAACCATGTCCCTTGTGGCATTCTGTGGAGGGTGCTCTAGGAATATCGGGTCAGAGTCGCTTTGTTAACGGCTGTCTCCTCCTTGTATGAACAGAGTAGGAGTTTGGTTCTCAATGCCAGCAATACAGTAAGTCAAACTTGTTTCTAGTGCATCTTTGTCACCAATACTGTTCATAATTTTAATGGACAGAATTTCAAAGCGCAGCCTTGGGCTGTAGGGGGTCTGGTTTGGGGACAGAAGAATCTCTGTTATTCGCAGACAATGTTCTGTTGGCTTCATCAAACATAGACCTTCAGCATGCACTGTTGCGGTTTGCGGCTGAGTGTGACGTGGCTGGGATGAGAATCAGCACCTGTCCGAGGCCATGGTGCTCCACCAGAAAAAGGTGGTTTGCCATCTCCAGGTTGTAGGAAAGTCCTTACCCCAGGTGGAGGAGTTCAAGTGTCTTGGGGTTTTGTTCTTGAGTGAGGGAAGGATGGAACATGAGATTGACAGGCGGATTGGTGCAGTGGCAGCAGTAATGCGGTCAATGTACCGGTTTGTTGTGGTAAAGAAGGAGCTGAGCCGAAAGACAAAGCTCTCGATTTACCGGTCAATCTGCATTCCTACTATCACCTATGGTCATGAGCTTTGGGTCATGACCGAAAGGACAAGATCTCGGATACAAGCAGCCGAAATCAGTTTCCTTCCCAGGGTGGCAGGGCGCACTCTTATAGATAGGGTAGGGAGCTCTGTCACCCTGGAGAAGCTCGGAGAAGAACCGCTGCTCCTCCACATCGAGAGAAGTCAGCTGAGGTTGTTTTGAATCTGTTTCGGATGCCTCCTGGACGCCTACCTAGGGAGGTGTTCCAGGCATGTCCCACCGAGAGGAGGCCTCGAGGAAGACCCAGGACATGCTTGATGGACTATGTTTCTCGACTGGCCTGGGAATGCCTCGGGATCCCCACGGAGGAGCTGGAGGAAGTGTCTGGGGAGAGGTAAGTCTGGAGTTCTCTACTAAGACTGCTGCCCCCGCGACCCGGCCCCGGATAAGCGGATGAAAATGACATAATTACATGACATGAAACATTAAGGGATTAACTAAACCCGAAGAAGCACAGAAAAGAAAACTTGGCAATGATCAACAAGTTAAAACGAAAAGAAACGACTTGCGACAATGCACAAACCTGACTGGGAAATTATGTACTGCGCAGACTGCAGGCTGTACGGTGATGAGATGGAGAAAGGTGCTAATAATTTCAAACTATAAAGGACCATGAAATATCCATCAAATGTCCATACTGGCAGCGTCTTGTATAAACGGGCGAAGACGGCCTTACTACAAAATAGTGTAGCAGTGAAATCTCTTGGCCTCATGAAGATGAAGATACTGTTTCAAAACACATGTTATTGGAAAGAAAGTTTGACCTTTCATAGACTACACGTGGATGTGAGAGAAATTATTGAAGTAGTTTTTTTATTATTGTTTAAAAGCAAGGTTACTCTAACATTAGTCAGTTTGCATTTTCTCTATGGATGAGAAAAAAAGACCTGATAGTTGGAAGTTCTTAAAGAAACTCCAATAGAGCTCAGGAGTTTTATTACATTGCTGAGGCAGAAAGAGAAAAACTGAGAGAAGCCAGTAATGACTGACGGTTCAACAGCTTGCTGTTTTGGAAGAGGAGCTAGTGTATGTCAGGTATGCAGTAGCAGGGAAGATGGATGTGCATTGTACTGTAGGTATCCAATAGGCAGACAAACCAGAGAGCAGCCGCATTGTTGACGCCATACATTCAATAATCAAGACTGTTTCAGGTTCGGAGGATTAGAAAGGGCAATGGCTACAGAAAGTGGTAGCTTTTGGGATAGACGGCGCTACCGTTATGACAGGGGTCAAGAAATGTGCTGTCAGCCAGCAGAGTACATTTTGGGCATATACTGCATGTCTCAATTCGTTGGAACTGGCCTATTGTAATGCCATGTGCCAAAACAGGACATGGCATCTTGCTAGGAAACTAGACAATATGTTTAACAGCCTGTATTTTCTATCCCAAGAGCTAATAACTACCTATAATATAGGTAATATCATTTCCCAAATGTAGAAATTTGTCAGATGAGAGATTAGAAACAGTACATGAATCAGTTTGGATTTGTGTTAAAAAAATATTGTAGTAAATTAGTAATCCCCTGAAATTTAAATGATTTTTTTATGCTAATTACATTCTATGCATTTATGTCAGTAGCTGGGAATGAATTACAGAAGGCAATAGCCAGAGGGTTTCTCCATATTATGATGGTTGGGGCTGTCAACAAATTCACCTGCTTTCCTCATGACGTGCTAACCTAGATTAGCAGCCCGTCCCAAACTGTGCAGCACTCCTCAGTGACTGTTGCCAAAGTTTATGAATGCTGTACCTTGGATTTAATGCTCAAATACACATCTAGGTACAGTAGCATAATACTACTGCCACTTTGACAGCACGGTGGCTCAGTGGTTAGCATTGTCGCCTCACAGCAAGAAGGACTATATAAATGACTCCAAAGTTAGGCATGTTTGTGAAAGTTCAAAAACTTGATATGATCGTTCACTTACATTTTCAAGATAAGCAATTGCAATTAAAAAGTAAATGACTGGTGAACGTAGTTTAGCTGAATAATTTTATGGCTGTGCTATAAGTGGTCTGGCAAATATGTCAATTATTTTTTATAACAATTATCATAGAACAATTCTGTGGGCAGAAATATGAGACACATAAAATGATAAAAGGGAATCTTTCTATGGTATGAAATATTAGATTTCACAAGAAGATGTTGATGTTTCTATCGATGAAAATAAATTTAGGAGATTTATTACTGTAAAAAACATACTAAGAAATTTGCATGTAACAGCGCCTGCTAGTGGAAGACAAATATCATGTAGCCATGGACAGGGAGCATGTATTCAGTTTTCTTTTGAGAAATATGACATAGGCTACTGCTTAAATAAATATTGCAAATTACTACAAAACAATACAATTTAATACAGCCAGACAACACAGAACCACAAGGTACTTTATAATAAAAAAGTGTTGTGATTTCTTTATGATCCAGTAGGTGTCTTACCAGTCTCACAAATCACTCCTGCGTCCTCTTTATGTGTGCAGTCATTGACGCCCCAGCCTTTAAAGCAGCATTCAGACAATATGCTCTCGGAGCCTTTACAGTTCATATCATCCAGCCAGACTAGACCAGACCCTAAAAATACAATAAAACATAAACATGTTGTAATCACAATAGCTAGCTGAGCCACAGTCATTTGAATGTTGTCCTAACCTGGCCTGAACATATCTTTTTTTAAGGTTAACAACTAAAAATCTATGCCACTGTTACCCAACCCTGTTCCTTGGAATGTCTCCTTGCTGCAGTCTATAGCACGATGACAAGACGGATCAGGTCCAATATATAGTGGGCATGCATGTGCAAGCAGTTGTTGCTAGAAATGAGAATTATTAATATAAATCATTAAATGACCTATTACATTGTGTGGTGTGTTAACATCTACACCTACCCCAACCATCACAGTTAATTACGTCCACATCTTCCCAAAACCTAAACCCAACCATCACAATTATTAACGTCTACACCTACCTCAACCCTAAACCCAAATGTCACAGTTATTAACGTCTACACCTACCCCAACCCTAAAACCCAACTATCACAGTTAATGTCTACACCTACCCCAACCCTAAACCAAACCAAATTAGTTAT
>CAIGQZ010032580.1:5170044-5186191 GCA_903798205.1 Danio tinwini | reverse complement strand
GCCAACCATCCCATTTATTAATGTCTACACCTACCCCAACCCTAAACTCAACCATCACAGTTAACTTCTACACCTACCCTAAAGCCAACCATCCCAGTTATTAAAATCTACACCAACCCCAACCCTAAACCCAACCATTACAGTTATTATCGTCTACATCTACCCCAACTCTAAACCCAACCATCACAGTAGCATGAGCTTAACAATGTCTACTACTTATTGGACCTGATTCAGTCATACAAATATGTACTGTAGGTGTGTCTCCATGTTACAACCACAGTCACAACATCAAAATGAGGGTAACACAAATGGATCGGTCTAGGGGTTTATTAAAAAAAACGACCAAACATTAACAAAAAGTGGGGAGAAAACACAACAAACTAAGGCTGAACACAGATTAGAGCATAACTCCACGTCTGGACAGCCGCTCAACTTCCCCCGTCACTGAAGTGCTGCAGCATGAGCTCTTATAACGCCGGCGGTCAATGATCCACAGGTACAACAGAGTCTACTCAAATCAAAAACAAGCACAGCAACAAAACACTAGAGGGCGACAAAGTAACATCAATAAATAAATAAATAAATAAATAAATAAATAAATAAATAAATAAATAAATAAATAAATAAATAAA
Organism: Danio tinwini; assembly: GCA_903798205.1. Taxonomy (NCBI): domain Eukaryota; kingdom Metazoa; phylum Chordata; class Actinopteri; order Cypriniformes; family Danionidae; genus Danio; species Danio tinwini. Next base: position 5,185,559 of record CAIGQZ010032580.1, on the reverse strand, counting down.
TGGACATGTAACACTGCAGGAACAGGGTTGGGAAAGATTGATCTATGCTGATGTTGTTAGGTCCTATTGAATGCTGGGCCTGTGTTTGTTTTTTGTTTGTTTTGTTTTTCATTTACAGGTGGGATGGGTTTTTCAAGGTTGTAGGTGGTTTGTTCCACCTGAAAATTATCAAGGGAACTTCTGTATAAGGATTTGGCGTGGAAGGTGCAGGAATACCATGATATATAGTTGTGCTGCTTGCCTTTACCTTTGTTTGAGGTTAGTTTCAATTCCACACTTAAAGTCCATGCATACTTTTACTACTGACTTTTATTATGTTTTTTGTTGTTGTTAATAAATTACTTGTTGCCTCTCACTTTTGTTACAACTTGTTGCTGGTTGAAGCACTGAATAGTTGCTAAACCCTGGAATAACAATATCTCATTTGCATATTCATTTATTTGGCATTAGTTTGACGAAAGCAGCAAGCAACATGTTTTCATAAAGACTCTAACATTGTGTGTCTCATTAGCCCAAAGCAGTCCAAACCAGTTCTTAGATGTTTGCAGATTGCCCTGCAGTGCATCAACACACCTGAACCAGTTCATCAAGATCTTTTATCTAAAACAAAAATTGAAAATGCTTCAATAACAATATCTTATTTCCATATTAATGTATTTGGCATTAATTTGACAAAAGCAGCAAGCAACATGTTTTAATAAAGTCTCTAACATTGTGTGTCTTATTAGCCCAAGGCGTCCAAACCTGTCCTTGGAGGTTTGCTAATTGCCCTGCAGAGCTTTAACACACCTCAACCGGTTCATCAAGGTCTTCAGTCTAAAACAAAACTTAAAATACTTGAAATTACAGCTAATGGCAAATGCTAACGCTGCTGTACAAGATAAGAAAATACATTTTATTTTTGAAAGTATGTTTTAAATAAGAGAAGACATTTTTGTGATAGTCCATGGGCCAGCAAACTACTCAGACCTGCAGCTTTTCCATGATGGACATGGACATTCAGCTTTTCTCCAGCCTCCATCACCTAGACTACAGCTTTTCACAAGAAGTTTAGCCAGAGGAGAAATGGTCATGCCCAACTGAGCCTGGTTTCTTTCAAGTTTTTGTTTTTTTCCTTCATTTTTATCAAATGGGAAAGTTTGTTCCTTGCCACTGGCTTGCTTGGTTAGGGATTTGTGGAGTGTTTGGACTTTCAGCAGTGAAAATTATACCACACTAAACTGATCTAAACTGAACCTCAACTCTGAAAACCCAACTGACGCAGTTTTAATTTACAAGAACTTCTATGTTAAGCTGCTTTGACACAATCTACATTGTATAAGTGCTATTGAATTAAAGATGAATTAAATTGAGTTAATCATTTATGGGACCTCTTGTTCATCTCCAACACCCAAAACCAAATAAATAAACCAAAACCATTTTTTATAACAACCCTAAAAAGATCCTCATTTATTTGTTTCCAAAAGATAGTAGCATGCAAGGTTTCCAGAACCAATTTAAAACATAAAAACTTATGTGGCCTAACCATATATGTTGTATTCTAATCAAAACTATCATAAGAATACCAATATTTGTCCACTTAACATTCTGTAAACATCACTTATATAAAATGGCAATTCAAGAGTTCACACTTAGCTGATGATTGATTATAAAGCTTGTTTGGCATGGATCCACGAGCCCGAGGCTCCCTCCCGTTTGCAAGGCAAGAGAGGAGTTTGAGTTCAGGTAGATCTCGAGAACTCCCCTGCTGTAGTAGCTAATGAACAGATAGTGATTGCTCTTAAGAGATAACTACTTATTAGGAGCATGTCTATGGTGCTGATTTGGATTAGTCAATTAACTTAAGTTGCATGTTTTTGGACGGTGAGAGAAAACTGGGGAACCCGGGGGAAACCCACATGAGCACGGGGAGAACGTGTAAACTCCGCACAGAAATGTCAACTGGCTTGGTAAGGACTAGAACTAGTGATGTTCTTGCTGTGAGGCAACATTGCTAACCACTGGGCTATTGTGCCACATATCTAGGAAAGGAGGAGGAGTAGGGGTGGAAGGAGCGATTCTTCAAAACGAAGTTGGCTGTTACAAGTATTTATAGTGACTTAGGAATCGTCTGATTGGTGAATCATGAATTGGATAATGCGGGACCAGTCGCAAGCAATCATACGCACGTGATCCTTTTGAAATTAGTTTATAAATAAAGTTCACTTATGGATAATGTCACATGTAATTACCTTAAATTATTATTTACATTGAATAGCCTTACGTCACCTACTGGTATGTTTTATTTTATGTATTGAGGTACATATTTTGGAGTTTATATATTTATTTATTTATGAAGCTGTTTGAATTTGTGTAAAAAGTGTTTATTAATTGTAGTAAATTAGTAATCCCCTGAGATTTAAATGATTGTTATGCTAATTACATTCTTTGCATTTATGTCAGTAGCTTGGAATGAATTACAGAAGGCAATAGCCAGAGGGTTTCTCCATATTATGATGGTTGGGGCTGTCAACAAATTCACCTGCTTTCCTCATGACGTGCTAACCTAGATTAGCAGCCCGTCCCAAACTGTGCAGCACTCCTCAGTGACTGTTGCCGAAGTTTATGAATGCTGTACCTTGGATTTAATGCTCAAATACACATCTAGGTACAGTAGCATAACACTACTGCTACTTTGACGGCACGGTGTCTCAGTGGTTAGCATTGTCGCCTCACAGCAAGATGGTCACATGGTTCAAGTCTGAGTTTTCAGAAAGCGTATAAATGACTCCAAAGTTAGGCATATTTATGAAAGTTCAGAAACTTGATATGATCGTTCATTTACATTTTCAAGATAAGCAATTGCAATTAAAAAGTAAATGACTGGTGAACGTAGTTTAGCTGAATAATTTTATGGCTGTGCTATAAGTGGTCTGGCAAATATGTCAATTAATTTAATAACAAATATCATAAACAATTCTGACACAAAATGAAAAAAGGGAATCTTTCTATGGTATGAAATATTAGATTAGATGTTTCTATCGATGAAAATAAATTTAGGAGATTCATTATTGTAAACAACATACTTAGAAGTGGAAGACAGATATCATGTAGCCATGGATAGGGCACATGTATTCAGTTTTCTTTTATTAAGAAATATGACATATGCTAGTGCTTAAATAAATATAGCAAATTACTACAAAATAAACCATAACAAAACAATAGAATTATATATTATTATTATTATATATTAGAATAATACAGCTGGACAATGTATTGAGGTACATATTTTTGGGTCAATATATTTTTTCACACATTGAATCCAATGAATCCAAGGTGGATAAGTAAAGATTTGTATTTGCTTCATCCTACTAACATGCATATTACATAGGTACTGTCGTTTTAGTTGTTTTGGCCCCAGCTGCCTTGCAAACAGATGAAAAAGCTAAATTAGGATCTCTCCTGTAAAACTTGAGTTCTTTTTCAAATATTTACCATGGGTCATTTAATTATTTAACAGAGAAAAGATTTATTAACATGTTTTAAACGGTTTATTTCAAATAACCAATTTCCTTAGTCTTTGCCATGATGACAAAACATATTATTTTTCTGTTTGCTTCACAAGATGTTAGTATTCAGCTTAAAGTGCAATTTAAAGGCTTACCTAACTAACTAACTAGATTTTCTAGACAAGTTATTGAACAAGAGTGGTCAACAAGTGGTCAAATATGGTTAAAATGTTCTTGCTCTGTTAAACATTACCTGGGAAATATTTGAAAAAGAGTACAAATTTCACAGGAGAGCCAAACATTTACCTTGAACTGTATTTTAAATGAATATAACATACATATGTATGCAATCATCTGTACGCGTCTTTCTGTCATTTTTTAGCAAGGTCTCATTTCACACTGTAAGCTACAATTTTGGCAGTGCAACATTGATGGTTTCTTATCCCAGGGTAAACAAGCAGGACTAATCCCTATTTCTGTACCCAGGGTTAAAAGCATAGGTTAAAATAGCTTTCAATACACGTCTTAATACCCTGGGTTTTCTTAAAAAAAAAACAGCACTAACCACACTTCTAAATTAAACACTTTCTTTAACTCAAATGATGTGAAACATCAACATATAAGATTCAAATTCTCTTCCTCAGGCTGTACTTGTACCTTCCCCATATTGTCCTCCAGGCGCCACTGACACAGCTCCAGGAAAACCCAGCTGACGACACACCACCTGCGCTTCAGCCAGGTCCCATCCATCATCACAAACCGTACCCCACTGTCCATCATGGTAGACCTCCACGCGGCCAGACGAGGGAAGTTCTCCAACCAGTCTCACTCTGCCCTCCCGCTTTGGCTTTGCCTGCTCATCTGCCACAAACCACAAACTCCTTCATTCAGGTGATCAAAATGTGCTCAACTCACAGTAAACTAAATAAAAATTTGTGAAATGAAGTGTAGATTAGCTCTATTGCACCCTGTATGTTCATAACACAATGTACGGGCAACTCAAATTTGTACATTAATGCATTTTTGTGCAATATTTATAGACCTATAAAAATATATAATGCAAGTCAATCTTATTTAAGCAGTTGAACATTTAAATACTAACCAAACAGAGTCCATTGCTGAGCCGACACAGGAACGAACAGCAATGCCCATATAATATACATGATCATTCTCGCTTGAGACTCAATACAAGAATGTTCCCACTGAAAGACTTACAAATCCTCTTGCCTTTCTTTTAAATATCCACCAAATCAGGTCAAGCATTGTCTGCAATACAACAATGCACGAACTAGCACCATCCAATCAAATTTAAGGGCTACCTTAAGTTTCATTTCATGTGAAAATATTTGATAACCTGAATTACAGGTTCAAACAAAGCATGTTTGAGTGACTTAAATTCTACGAAAGTCAATACAGTTTTATGCTCTGCAAGAAAGGAGGTTCTCAAGTCTTTATTCAAACAAACTTGGCTGTTTACTTTTACTGCTTTTTTCATATGTAAGACCTTTTAAATCCTGGGTGTTGGAATTCGGTTTACTTCTGTCGTATGTGATTTATATAAGAGTTATAGTATAACGTAAGCACTCACGCAGGACTCATAACTATACTAACCAAATTAATAACTCTGTATTCCAAAAAAAATGAAAAGAAAAGCCAAGCGTTGTTGGCTTTGTAATCTGTAAATAAATATAAATAAAATCTGAAGTTAAAGGAATTGTTCACCCAAAAATGTAAATTTTGTCTTTATTATTGACCCTTTACTTGTTTCAAACCAGTTTTAGTTTGTTTTTTTGTTCTGTTGAACACAAAAGATGAATTATTGAAGAATGTTGAAAACCTGTAACTATTGACTTATTCTTTGGTAGACCATATTATTTGTTTTTCACACTATTGAAGTCAATGTTTACCAGTTTCCAACAATCTTCAAATACACTACCTGACAAAAGTCTTCTTGCCTATCCAAGTTTTAAGGACAACAAATAAAATCTTGACTTCTAGTTGGCCATTTAGTATCAGAAGTGGCTTACATGAAAGGCAAAGGCCTCTAGAATACTTTAGGACAGTAAGGTCTGACTTTGCTTAGACAAAAGTCTTGTCACTTAACATAAATAATGTACAGTATAGAATATAAAGCCATGCTGCAGTGGAAAAAAAATAAATATTGTGTATGACTCCCATGAGCTTGGAAGACTGCATCCAAACATCTCTGCAATGACTCAAATCACTTATTAATAGTCATCTGGAATGGCAAAGAAAGCGTTCCTGCAGGACTTCCAGAGTTCATCAAGATTCTTTGGATTCATCTTCAATGCCTCCTCCTTCATCTTACCCTAGACATGCTCAATAATGTTCATCTTTGGTGACCGGGCTGGCCAATCCTGAAGTACCTTGACCTTCTTTGCTTTTAGCAACTTTGATGTGGAGGCTGAAGTATGAGAAGGAGCGCTATCCTGCTGAAGAATTTTCCCTCTCCTGTGGTTTGTAATGTAATGGCCAGCACAAATGTCATGATACCTCAGGCTGTTGACGTTGCTGTCCACTCTGCAGATCTCTCGCACGACCCCATACTGAATGTAACCCCAAACCATGATTTTTCCTTCACCAAACTTGACTGATTTCTGTGTATCTTGGGTCTATGCGGGTTCCAATAGGTCTTCCTCAGTATTTGTGATGATTGGGATGCAGTTCAACAGATGATTCATCAGAAAAAATCTACCTTCTGCCACTTTTCCAAATGATCAACTAGAAGTTATAATTTGTAGCTCTTACAATTGGGATCACTGATAAGACTTTTGCCAGGTAGTGTATATTCTTTTGTGTTCAGCAGAAACAGGAACTCTAACAAGGTGTGGAAGAAGTGAAGATTGAGTAAATTATGACAGCATTTTTTTGGGGGGTTAAGTATCCTATTAAATTCTGAATGTAGAATGAAATCTGCAAACACAACTTTGATATCATGTTGTCACTTTCCGATGATACTGGCAGTGTTGCTTATATATTTTTTAGAATTAACAAGTCTAAACATTTTGACATCAAGTGAACTCAAGGTTATAATCATTGTCAAGAGATATAGGCTGTTTCTCAATTCCAAGAACGCGGAGAAAGGACTTGCGGTCTTGTGAAGTCCGATCTTGCTAGGTCACCTTAGAAGAACGAACTCAGGAGACCGCAAGGACAGAGAACGCGTCCTCTGAGAAATGAGATGCTGCATTCTTCCTGAAAATCAATTTTGACTAAAATTATGTAAACGTTACAGCATTTATACAGCGATTTATTCCCTTTCTTTTAAAATATATACTATACATAAAGGCTTTACAAATATACAATGCACAATATAAATAAAACAGAATTTAATACAAATTTTAGCAAATAAACACCTTTAATGTGTTTATTCCTTTAAAAAGATAAGCATGGTAATGTTTATATTCACCGTTTCATTTAGGGAAACTCCCGAGATAAATAAGTTACGTCTCTGAACTTTAATGATAAATCTATATTAAATGCTGCGCTTCCCACCTCCAGTCGCAATGACTTCTGGAACTTCAGAGCGAGTTTGGTGCTCAAGTCTGCATCAGTGCTTCCTCGATATCAAGAACACATCCGGGAACTCTCACACGTTCTCCGTTCTTGCGGTGTTGAGTATTGGAACTGAACTTTGGCAGTTGATGATGATGTTACACGAGAACACGACGACGCAAGATCGCTGAAGAACGCATAATGAGAAACAGCCTTAGTCAGGCGATTAAAGTCAGAGTTGCAAGAAAGCAAACGGAAAGCAGAAAGAAAAGCTAGACATGAAGTTGATACTGTCGAGCAAAGAAGAAAACATATTGTAGTCTATAAAGGTCTAGGTATGTGTTGCAGAGTTCATTTTCATATACTGACAATTTTTAAATCATCAAAACATGTTATTTTTTTCAATGATATGTATGCATTGAATTAAATCTACCTGTTTAGCCTACATTTGTTAAATATATTAATCAGCAGGATTCACTTATTTTAAAGCAGTACTTTCTGGAAAAAAATCTAGCTTTTGTCTTAGCTCTGGGGATTTCAGTGGCAGAAGGAAAAAAGCTTTTAAAGAGAGAAGAATGAAACAGTGGATGAATGTGTAGGTCAGTTGCAAAGTCAAGTCCCAGATAGGATAATGGCCGCTTTGATGCAGGGTGTGAAAGGAGTTCACCTGCAGGAAAATATAGAGGTTTTTTATATGGCACAGGCTGAGCAACTTTAGATGTACCTGATGACATCTTGGCTCTTATTGGGCCACCAGTATTGTGCTTGAAGGAGCAAGAGGGCCTGTCTGGTACCTGGGTATCTAGAGCCTGGAATGTTATGCACTGAGGAAGAATTATTGTACAAACGTCCTACTTACTGGGCATCTGGTTGGAGTGGGTTCCAAGAGGGAAGCGGCATGGATGTCTTCCTGGATATTCCATTGAATTGGACTTACAATAAGGGTACATGCGATAATGGGTTCATGCTCTTTGGAATCTTCTTTGGAGAACAGCCTGGACTGTGCATTAGCTTTGCAATTATTGGATCCTAATCTGTAAGTGATTGCATACATAAACCTGGTGAAGAATAGGGCCCAAACAGCTTGTCTGGGGTTCAAGCACTTGGCCACACTGAGATATTGCAAGTTATTGTGACTGGTAATGACAGAAAATGGCTGTTCTGCTCTCCAGCCTAATGTAAGCTTGAAAGCCAGCAAGTTCTCGATTACCAATTTTGTTCTGCTGTGGACATTTTCTTGGGGTAATAGGCACTAAGACGGCACAAACCTAACCCTGATTGTCAGTAGTGAAAGCATCAGCCTTGATCTTCGTTTGGTCTCACGCAATCACGTGATGCGATTTCACAGGCCGGAGTTCACCAAGCTTGCAATTGCAATGCAGCAAACTGCAAAACTTGAACTCTTGGGGCGAAAAGCGCAGTGTGATCGTGGCTTAATCTGTGATATAAATCAATGAAAATATCTCAAAATTAATAATGAGAGAAGTATTGCTACAACCTATTTGAATATGCACACAATACCTTGTGCTCCAACTATGTAGAGTGCACATGATTGACAACAGAGGGCATAATGCAAAATTAAGAGGTGCATGAAATTTTAATAAATTATAAAGCACCTTAAATAAGTTTAAATCATAGTAATACTTGCAACATTGCATTTTTATGTTAATAAAGAGAAGGTTAATAGAATCAGTGCTGCCTTTTGCTTTATGAAGGTGCTCTTTATTAAGCAGATAAAGCTTAAATGCTAATATAATTTTGTGATTGTCAAAATAAAACGTAATGTTAACAGTGTCCAGAATGCCCTATGTTAACAGTGTCAAGAAGTGCCATCAACTTCTCTGGGCTCAAAGACATCTGGGATAGACCATCACACAGTGGAAACGTGTGTTGTGGTTAGATGAATCAGTTTAAGGTACTTTTGGGAGAAATGGACGCTGGACCACCAATCTCCCAGTGTCCCTGCAGGGTTTAGCTCTAACTCTCCTCAACACACCTGCGTAGATGTTTCAAGTATACCTTGTAAGAGCTTAATTAACAAGTTCAAGTCTGCTTTGATTAGGGTTGGAGCTAAAATCTGCAGGACACCGGCCCTCCAGGAACAAGTTTGGTGACCCCTGATCCAGACTGCTACCAGCAACAAGTCCAAAAACCAGAGACTGTCATGGTATGGGGTTATGTCAGTGCCCTTGGCAAAGGTAACTTGCACTTCTGTGATGCACCATTAATGCTGAAAAGTACATAGAGATTTTGGAGCACAATATGCTGCCTTCTTCTCCAGGGACGCCCATGCATATTTCAGTAAGGCAATGCAAAACAACATTCCGCACACATTACAAAGTCCTGTCTGTGGAGGAAGAGGATACAGGTACTTTACCAGCCAGACCTTGACTGTAGTCTTGACCTGTCAAAAATAAAGAATGTCTGGTGCATTTTGAAGTGCAAAATGCGACAAGGAAGACCCCGTACTGTTGCCCACTTTAAGACTTGTTTGCAAGAAGAATGGGACAAACTTACACCTAAAACGCTTCATCGTTTGTTGTCTTCAGTCCCTAGACATCTTTTAAGTGTTGTGAAAAGGAATGGCAACATTACAAAATGGTAAATGCTTTACTGTTTCAAGTTTTTTTTAAATGTGTTGCAAGAACTAAAATTGAAATATGTGTTTATTTAAAAAAAAAACATCATGAGGAACTAATTAATAAATAATTTGCTGCTGAAATGTCTGCAGTGAAAAACAAGTCAAAGTAAATTTAGAAATCACTACTTTCTTTTTTTTATTTACCTTTTCCGCACTGTACCTTTTCTGATTTGGGGTTGAACATTTTTTAACATTTAGAACTGGCCAGTAAAAGTAGACTCAAACTCAGACATAATGTAAAATATATATTTTTATTTTATTATTGATGTACACATTTAAAATGTATTTTATTTCTGAAATATTGAAAGGAAATTTTTTAAAATCTACTGAAACAAATGACATGCCGCTGGATAATAAATAACAATTAAAAAAAAGAAGACATCATTGAACTTAGTAGATTTGATTGAACTAGATTTGGATGAATACTGAAATAATGGTAGGAAAGCAAATCTCTAAGCATTCAGATATACCGTGGACGGACAACAAATCTGAAGCTGTAATCATCTGGACAGGGGATCGGCAGGTCCATACTGCTGTTAGTTGGAATCACTGCCATGTTGTTTTTGAATTCTTGCACATGGAAGACATTATTCTGATTTTTACAAGTAAGAACCAACCTGTTGTTGTAGCTAATGGTGCTGGAGTAACTGTACTGATTGCCAGTTGCACGGAATCTTGCAACAGGAAAAGTATTACATAAAATGCCAGAGTTAGAGCATTCCTGGACAGTAAGAAAAACTTGGGCTTGCCACTGGACCTTCTGATCTTTGTAAAGAACACTAGGGTGTGCAGAAGTGAAAAAGGACTGGATTCTATTGTTTCTGTAATTATAATTATAATAAGGGTTATTGACAGTGTCATTGATGCATACACTCCACTCGTCTCCAGTGTAGATTCTGGGTAGATACTCACTACTCGTGTTGTCCATTTGATTCCTGATCTTAGAGAAGGGAAGAGCATTGAACTGAAAACCTCTGAGCAGTCCAGTTAGATACAGTTTCTCATTACTCTGATGAAGAGCACTTGAGGACGATTGCAAGTCATGGAGTTTATCTACTGGGATTAAGAGAAAGCGGATGTGATTTAGGAGGCTGACCTGCTTTTCTGAACTAATCTTGTCACCTTTGTCTTGGATCCATCTCTCCAGAGCTTCAAGAAGTAAAGATTCATCATCCACAATCAGGTCTGAGCGCTGCAGCAGAGCATCCATCATGTTAAAGGAGATGGTGCTCCACACTGGAGAGCTTATGAGGAACTCACAGTTCCAGGAAAGATACTGAAGAACGTTCTCCTGCAGGACAAGGTCACCTGTGCGCACGCCATACTCGTACATTGACACCTGCGTCTGGAAGGTGTTGTCTTCGGGAATGAGAGCAGTGAAGACCCTGCCAACATCCTTCATGAGCTTATTCAATCCAAAGATGAATGCCAACTGATGAAGACACTGAGCTGATGTTGTGGAGACATCAATCTGACGAGTGTATAAATACCTAAGCAAAAAAAAAGAAGATATTATTAGTGTCTTGTGTACCCTGACAATACAGTACAACACAGAATATTTTTTATGCTTCCCCAGATCCCTGTCATGTGTCGTTCCTGTATTCTAACTTGACTTGATTAGTTCAACCTGTCCCTGTTGTTCAACCTGTAGTTTCTTCAGTTTCTTCAGTTCCTTGTCTGCATGTTTCTATGTCTAGTGTTTGGATTATCTGTTTGCTTTATTAAAAACTTTAATTTGTATTATCCTTATCATATGTGTGCTCCCAACCACCTTCAGTGACAAAGACCAGACTAAAAAAAAAAAATTGTTCGCTGCTTCTTCCTTTAATCAATTTGTGTTCGATTCCCCATCCCTAATGGATATCCTTGCATTTAAATTTCTTTGCCTGTAGCATGGAGATCACTCCCTCAAGGGCGACACTAAGAACTTCATTTTTCTGGTGACTTCACCACCTTCATCTAGTCATCCAGCCCAGCCTCTGGCCCCTGTAACCTCTTCATCTCACCCTCAGCCAACTCCACCCTCTGGTAAGGACTATCCTTGGGACTTCCAGTCACCAGTGCACTCCCCCTGTCTGCATCTTGGCCCTCCAACCCATTTGCTCCATGCTCCCTTGTCTTCATTTGTGGCCCACCAGCCCAATCAGGCTTCTTCTTCTCTTCGGCTCCACCTTGGTCAGTTGTGCACCTGCATCCACCTCTGAACTTCTCTAGCTGTGGCTTTTTTCTCTCTCTCTCTCTCTCTCTCTCTCTCTCTCTCTCTCTCTCTCTCTCTCTCTCTCTCTCTCTCTCTCTCTCTCTGGCTCATTTGGGCTCTTCCCCTTGGCTCCACATCGGCCCTCAGCCTCTGCCTTGGTTGCTCCCTGAATTTGCAATGTCACCCTGGCTCCTCTTTTCTCAACTACACAATGGGTTTTGTCATGGATGATATCTGGGTTCCTGTCTGGCTCCCCCTTCCAATGGCAGATCACAAACCACAAAAATCTGATGGAGCTGTAAAACTGCAACTAAATTCATTCAAAGATTCATTTAAGAGACACAACATGGATCCTAATTATCCCCTGGTAAACTGTACTTGTCTGTTTTATTTGCTTGGTAAAGATTATTTTTGTCACAAACACTTTAAATCTATTACACATTCCAGATTGAGCAGCAGGCATGTCTACACCGAGAAAAAATTAAACCTGCTGAGGAGAGAGCTATTTTGATTTAAAAAGTGGCAGGCTACTCCGCTGACAACTTCCTTGCTGCTATGTGGTACAAATCCATTAAGGATCCTCCATTGCTGCTTCAGAGAGTACTGAAGAAATGACTGCAGAAGAAACAGTCAGCATCTTCAACTTTAAGATATCTTCTATATGCTAAGAGGTTGCTCTCAACATTTCAAACTATATAAAATAATAAAAGTCTTTTTTTAAAACTAGAGTCATAACATTAGATTCCAGTTTATCCCATTATTAACTGACTTTCGAGTTACCTGACTAAAGCAAAGACATGAGAATGGCATGTCAGGTTGATGTCCAATGTCAGGTTTCTGGAGTTGCTTGTAATGTTTAGCTCTGGATAAATCATGAGGATCACACGGTGCACACAAAAACTCAAATCAGCTTTTTCACTGAGATCTCGTACAGTAATGGTGAAATCACAACCGTCTTTACTGTAAAACAGAAGACCAAGGTCATCTGACAATCCCACACTGTTGTCCACAGAGATCTGACGACTGCTGGTTGTGTTTGTACCTGAAAAGAAAATGCAAATAGATATAATTAACAGAAATGTAGGTTATTTGGAAACTTCTGTGCATATTTATGTTTGGTGCGGTGGATGGCACAGGAGTGTCGCAGATGAAAGTGAGTGGGTCGGGGGTGTTGCAGACGAAAGTGAAGAGGGTTGGGGAGTTGCTGAAGAAAATTAAAGTGAACAGCGGACGGGGTAGGAGAGCAGTTTAGGAGTTGGATCAGTAAAATGGTGTGTTCTGGCACAAATTAAGCCCTGAGTTTCTCAAACTAATTCTCAGTTAACCCCACTGCTTAAGAAATCATAGACTGGTCTTCCTCCTTTTCATAGCCAAAACACTTGAAGGGGTTGTTTTCAACCAGGTTTCCAACTTCTTGCTCAGAATAACCTTCTATACACTAACCAATCATGCTTCACAGTGGCCATTCTCCTGAGACAGCATTACTATCAGTCACTGAACCCCTGCAGATTGCTAAAATGGGTTGCAAATAATCAGCTTTGCTTTTACTGGACCTGTCTTCTGCTTTTGATAGATCATCAGTAAATCGTCAGATTATACTGTCCACATGCTCTTCAATGGGCATCACTGGAACCCCACTATGATGGTTTGAGTCTTACCTCACCGGCAGATCTTCCAGGGTTACCTAGAGAGGAGAGGTTTCCAAAGTACATCAGCTGGTTACAGGGGTTTCTCAGGGATCAGTTCTTGGACCGCTTTGGTTCTCAATTTGCACCACATCAGTGGGGCCCATCATCCAATCACATGGCTTTTCTTATCACTGTTATGCCGATGACACACAGCTCTTCTTTTATTTTCAACCAGAATATTCAATAATAGTTGGTTCTCATGGATCTCACACTGCTTGGAGGACATCTCGACACATATGAAAGATCATCATCTACAGCTTAATCTGGCAAAAACAAACCTTCTTGTCGTCCCTGCAACTCCAGGTAAACAAAATAATGTCTCCATCCAGCTGGGATCATTGACTATTATTCCTTCCAAGGCAGTGAGGCATTTTGGGTCTTTCAAGGATCACATTGTTTACACAGCAAGAGTGTAAGCAACAGGTTGTAGGTTGCTAGGTGGCCATTAACTGTTTTCTCAGAGAATGACAAGCTGACAAAACATTGCTGTGACTCAACATTGCTGCACTTTATACAAAGCACTGAGCAGTGAGATAATTAGTCTTACCGAAATGTGTATATTCCATACAAGCTGAAGCTGATTGGTCAATTCTTGTCACATGACTCGCCGCTTGTGCGTGCAAGCCACGCACCTCCATTGAAAACAACAAGCTTAAGCTGCGGTCACACTAGAGTTTGAGCTTGCGAAATTCTGTCATACGGCGCTGCAAAAAGGGCCGGGATTAAACAAGATGATTAGACATTTAAAAAAATGAGCGATTGCTCCATGTTTTAAATTTCTGTTCAAAGAGGTCAAGTTTTGATCCTGGATTGGTCTAATGCAGTCAAGTGATGCTATTTTTTAGGTTAGAGTTCACCAAGCTTAAACTTTGCACCTCAGCAAAATGCGAAACTTGGCGCATGACCCTGTGTTTCCGGTCAGACGCATTCGCGTGCGTATGAATGGAAGTCTATGGGGAGAAAAGTCCAGTGTGACCGCAGCTTCATGCAAACTCTTGAAAAGACAGGATATGCGAACAGCCGCTAAAAGGTCGCCGTCATTTGCGATCTCCATCAGTTTATCTTCTAGCACAGCCATGGTGGATTGACCTGGTTTTATTGACAAATGGGTTGTGGATCTATTCCTTGGCAGTTCGTGGGTCCTTCACTGGGCCTTTTACCCTTAGCAAAGAAACTTTCCAAAGACGTCTGTTGCTTACTCATTTTACTTCTTGTGGGTTAAATTTGGGCTCTCAAGTGACTGATGTAAGCCAGAGAATACGGTCATTTTTCAAAATAAAAGACTTTTCAAAATAAAAGATCGTTCAGACTCCGATAATAAATAAAAATGAAATAATTAATGATTTCTTGTGTGACCCGGTACCAATTGATCCACTGACTGGTACCAGTCCATGGCTCTGTGGTTGAGGACCACTGTGCTAAATGACTAAATATAAATGTTTTACTGAAATTGTAAAATGTCTATGTTTCTATAAATAAACTCGAGAGACTAGAATAAATCATTAGAAAAATGTACTTATGACAGGGCATGCAATACATTACCATCTAGTGGCAGAGATGCCATGTAGCCATTGAAGGGGCACACATATTCAGTTTTCTGATAATCAGAAATATTACAATGTTCTCAAAATAAATCTTACAATACAATAATAATCCTAACAAAACAAAAGAAATGAAAACAGTGAAAGTCCAAATCCATTTACACAATCAAGCATAATTTCTTCATGATCCAGTAGGTAACTTACCAATCTTGCAAATCACTCCTGCGTCCTCTTTATGTGTGCAGTCATGGACGCCCCAACCTTTAAAGCTGCAATCAGACAATAAGCTTTCTGAGCCTTTGCAGTCCATATCATCCAGCCAGATTGGACCGGAGCCTAAAAAGTACAACAGAGCACGAACAGAACAAAATAGAACAGGACAAAACTTTTATCATCACAATAGCTATGTGAGTCTGAGTCAATTTAATCATATAAATTAATATA
>CAIGQZ010032580.1:5140311-5169644 GCA_903798205.1 Danio tinwini | reverse complement strand
GACTGCATTTTAATTCAGTGTTATTATATTATGAAATTATTTGTAACATTCATTAAAAAGTAGTACAGATATCAAAGTTAAACCACTCAGTAGGTGGCAGCAGAGCACTGTCTTAGTTCATTCAAATGAAGAAACTGAACAAAACTTTAATAGATTAGTAAATAATAAATGATGAAACTGATTGCATTTATAGATGAAATACATAACAGGTAATATGAAAAGATTTAACAAGGAATTTTACTCATGAAGTAAGCATTTACATATAACAGATAATATACATTTTTATTCATAGCAGCATCAAAGCAAATATAAATCCATTATTTGATCAAATAAACTGATTTAATAAGCAAAAAAGTTACAAACATATACTTCCCTTGATAAACAATAGCTTATTCCTGCTCTAAATAAACAAATAATTTTCAAACTTAAAGCAGTGCAGTATTAAAAGAAAAACATTTGGACACATGCCCAATACTTTTAATAGTCTTAAGTCACAACATGTAATGTTAACATTTTCAGTTGTAAATTTTCCAGAGAACTATCCCATTCATTTAAAGGTAAACCGGAACTTAAAATGAAAGTGAACTAAAAACCCTGCATTGCTGAAAGGCAGAAGTGAAGTGACATCACTGAAAAGAGTCTTTTTTATCTAAATATTTTTAGAAGAAATATCATTATTAAGTTCACATAACCGTTTTCATTACCGATTATATTCAGAATTTATTTATTTACATAATTAACATATAAAACACTCAGCAAGAATACCCACTTTTGTGTATTTTTTGTGTTTATTAATAATAAAAACAATATTTAAGAAGTTGTAAATACATTTCCTGTTTACTGACACAACGAAGTGGGGATCGACGCTATTACAGTACGTTTCCGCTAACCAATGAAATTACAGGTGAGCGTGGCTGAATGTGCAGCCCCGCCCCAGATGCTGCCCCACCCCGATCTGCGGGCTGCAGACAGGGGCTTCTCCCCCTTTCGCAGCGCTGTACGACAGAATGTCGCAAGCTTACACTCTAGTGTGACTTCAGATTAACACGTACGCGTAGCGCAAGCTCTGTGATTGGTCGGCTTGGTAGCGCTGACGAGTGTGGGCGGAGGTGAGAGCTGCGCGCTCGATGCAGCGAGTGTTTACAAGTGTGGAGTCCCGTGAAGGAGCTCCGGATGGAGACTGTTGTTTTGTGTTTACCTTATGATTAAAGTTGTTGCACGTCCGCCGGTTTCTGCCTCAAAATGAGCGAATTTGAGCCACTTGTACATTAAGGAAGTGTTTAGCAAAAACAGAACACCAGCGAAGAAACTCAACACAGAGAAACATAAACACCTACTGCCAGCTAGCATTTCGGAAGTGTATTGCAGAAAAAAACAGAAACAGTGCACAGAAGTTTAAATGCACAGCTACGCGCGAGGCATACACCGTGGGTTACAGCGATCACTTGATGCAGAAGTATAAACCAGGCTTTATTTGGTCCACTCTTTTCCCCCTGCTCTGCTGGACACGCCCACTCCTCCCTCTGCTCACAGCGCTGCTCCACGCCCATCTAGGAGCATTTTTTGAAAAATTTCTGAGGTAGACTTGAACTGAAAGAGAGGGGGTTCATGGCCCTTTAATACCCAGGGTTACCTTTAAAAACCCAGCACTAACCCCACTTCCAAACTAAACGCTTTCTTTAACCCAGATTTAAAACAGTGTTTAAAATGACATTGCAGTTTAGCACAGTGTGAAACATTAACATGTAATATTAAGGCTGTGCTTGTACCTTCACCATATTGTCCTCCAGACGCTATTGACACAGCTCCAGGAAAACCCAGCTGGCGACACAACACCTGTGCTTCGGCCAGATCCCATCCATCATCACAAACCGTACCCCACTGTCCATTATGGTAAACCTCCACACGGCCAGACGAGGGAAGACCTCCAACCAGTCTCACAACACTCTTAGGCTTTGATTGCTCATCTGCCGTATGCCATAAACTTATTTAAGGGCTTCATGAAAAAGTGCTCAAGCCACAACCAACAAAAACGAACTAAAATGAAGATTAGATTAGCAACTTTGTACACTATTCATAGCATGATGTACAAACTACTTCAATTTGAAGTTACATGCATATTTGTGTAATATATTAAGGCATGCAAAAAGTTGCTTACAATATAGGAAATCCATTCAAATTGAAAGCAGTTGCAAGTTTATACTGTATACTAACCAAACAGAGTCCAACGCTGAGCCGACACATAAATAAGCAGCAATGTCCATATAATATATTTGATCATACTTGCTTGAGACTCTTCAAAACAGCTCAAAAAGTTCTCATTGAAGAAAATATATAGCAATTTGGGTCAAGCATTGTGCAATACTTCACAGAACACATGGTCTAGCACCGTCCAATCAAATATGTGCAAACAAAATTAGATAACCTGACTTACATGGGTAAACAAAGCCCGTTCGACTGGCTTAAAGTCTATAAAAGAAACCAAAATGCAAATGGTTCAAAGAGGGCGTTCTCAAGTCTTAAAATCTGTTCGGACAAGCCTGACTGTTTGCTTTTATCACTTAATATGAGATATTTTGAATCCTGCTTGTTTTTGTCACATATATTAGTATTATATAAGGATTTTTCATACACATTTAGAAATAAAGGTGCAAAATCTGTCACTGGGGCAGTAACTTTTCAAAAGGTACACTTTTGTATCATACAGGTGGACATTTTTACCTTTAGGGAACACTTTTGTGCCTTTTTTAAGGTTCACATTTGTACCTTTAAAGGGCACCTATTTTACCTCTTTTTACAAGACTTAAGGTAAGCCTTTGGTGTCTCCAGAATGTGTCTGTAAAGTTTCAGCTCAAAATACTCATCTGATAATTTATTATGGCCTCCAGACGTTGTCTATTTTGGTGTCTGAGTGCTGAGCCTGTGGCTTTAAATGCAAATGAGCTGCTTCTACCCACCCACTGCTCCTCATGCGTTACATCAGATAAACAGCAGTCAGTGATAGTGTCGAGCCTCACATTGGGGCACCATTTGTCGTACCCCGTGTTGTGTTGCCATTTGATGACCTTCTCATATTTGTCGTAGTTGCCGACCTTTTCATCAATGAGGCACCAGACTGGAGGTTTTTGGATACCAGAAAAATAGACGTTATTCTCCATAATAAAGCCAAGAAAGTGCAGAGCATTCTGAAGTCTCTCCTGGACAATTCCTCAAGTCTCTGTGTTTTCCACAAACTTTATACAGATTATTTGACACACCCCTAGGTGTCTCATTTTAATCTCCTGACCATCCTTGGACTCTAGGTGGTTCTGTTATTTTTGGCTCTCAGCCAGCTTGCTAAGGTCTACGCAAGCAACTCTTTTGACACCAGAGCATAGATGCAAAAAAACTAAGTGTTTACATACATTGTCATGATAGCATAATAACTTGATAATATGTTACTCACTCTAGCTCCTGACACATATAGCTTCATATGATTATTTAACATATATAATCAGTGCTTTACATATTCAGTCATTCTACACAATCAGTCATTCTTCAGCAAAGCCTTCTTCTAGTGTTGCTTCTGTGCACGTTTCTCATCTTATACAGACATACCTTAACGTATTTTTACCACAGGCTGGCATGTTTGCTGCAAACACTCCTAGATACGTTTTGAGAATAAACTGCTTTACACTTAGAAAATACTTCACACTGAGAGAATAAAATCTTCTTCAATAGAGATAGACACGGATGAAGCCGAACAAACATGCACTGTTTTAAAAATGTTTTAACTTATAAAATTAATTATTGAGATGCAGCTGATCACAGAGAGTTGTAACATGTTTTAATCCAAGTTTCTTTGAAAAAAATGTTCTGTGGAAATGTGTATACATGCTATTATGGAGACATGGCACCTGTCAAGTGGTTGGGGAAACCACACTCCTACATCACGTTGCGGTGGGCCTCAAAATCACTGGGATTTGGATCCTTTTTTAACGCCAGGAAATAAAAATAAAGAGACTTGTTGAGTTTCTATGAACCTATTCAATTTAAATATACATACATACATACATACCCAGGTAGCAAAGATTTCTGGCCCAGATTTGGCATAAATCTGGCACAGCAGGCACTCATCCGGCACTGGCATACAGCATGTGGGCCAAACATGGCCCTGGTTTGGCAAAGGTTGCACCGTCTTTAAGGCGGCACACAATACTTGGGCCAGATCTTATTAATTTATATGTGGACCATGAAAGTTTGGCCTATCTTGACCCACATTTAAAATACATTTTTATTATTTTTAAATAATGGAAAAAAAATTACCAATCAGGTCGCTTCGAGAAAAAGCACGTCCATCGCACGCCTAAAACGCAACGATTCATGGGTTTATCAATTTTATTGCAGTCGTGACACACCAACATATCTGACCCAGTTCAGGATCAGATATGGGTTATTAACTTGGCTAAGACTTGGCCCAGATATGGTCCGTGTTTGGTACTTGTCTGGAAGCCACTGTAATTCACTGCAGCATGTGGGCCAAGCAAAAGCTGATTGTGTGGGCCAGAGCTGGGCCAGAGATATTTGCTATGTGGGTACATACATACATACATAGATACATAGATAGGAAATGAATTGTAAGATGTTAAAAAATTAAGCTAAATACAGAATAAAGAATTAAATGTAAATTAAATATGGAAACAAAAAGGTAAATTGAAAAAAGATCAAGTAAATATGGACAAGTTTACATGTAACACAAGATCATGCAGTTGACTTCGATTTAGAACTAAAAAATTTGTATATTTTTCATAAAGTAAATTGAAATTATAGTTGAAATTATAGTTGAAATGTAAGAAAGGAAACAGAAAGCAGAAAGGAGGCTTGAAGTTGAAACTGTGGAGCAAGGCTGTTCTAGGAAATGAAACCTAAATCTTTGACTGAAATGAAACAAAAAATGTTTTGGAAACAGAAATAAAATTTTAAATAATTAAAAAACTAAAACAAAATGTTGGGTAACAACAGTGAAAAACTACCTGATATAAATAATACGTATTTATAATACTACATTTATAATCATTTTTAAAAATTATTAAGCACATTTTCTGTGGCTTTTTTCTTAGAGCCAAACACATCAGTCAAACATGTTTGTATAGAAAAAAAAGCATTTTTTTCAAATGGGACATAAAATGTTCTATCACCTGCCGAAAAATGTAAACTAGTTGTGTTTTACTGTATAAAGATAATATCTTTACATGAAGTCATTTGTCTAAATTCTTTATCATTTTTACTTTTATACATTTAGTATGTTTTGGGATCAGTTTTTGTGTTAAACGATAATTTTAATTTGATTGCTAAAAGGTTTGAACAAAAGTTAATGTAATTATGTAAGCTCTGCAAGCATAAAAGTAAGCTTTTGTCAACACTGTTAACTCTGCTAAACTAGAGTTATTCATACTCTACGGCCAATTTAGCTTACCCAATTTATTTATAGCACATGTCTTTGGACTGTGAGGGAAACCAGACCACCCGGAGGAAACTCTCAGGAACACGAAGAGAACATGCAACTCCTCACAGAGATGCCAACTGACCCAGCCAGCCGGTATACTCGAATCAGCGACTAATCTAGAATTACTAAAACTGAAACTAAAAAAAACCAAGCTAAATCTAACAAAAACATTAATGAAACTAAATTGAAATGAGCAAATTAAAATATGATTGAAATAAAAACTAATTTAAAAATGTACCTTGTGGTACCATCACAGCAGTGGTGTAGTCCTAAAAAAAGTGGTGTACTATTACCCACCCAACACAAATTGTAAAAGTAGGCAAAGAAATGACGAAACTGTATATATATATATATATATATATTTTTTTTTTTTTTAAACATAAGCTACCTGTAACTATTGAAAGAAAAAACTAATAATAAGGAAGTTAATGGTTACAGGTGTCCAGCTTTCTTCAAAATATCTTCTTTTGTGTTAAAACAAAATAAAGAAAATGACAAACTGGTTCAGAACAAATAAAGGTTGAGTAAAGGAAGACAATTTAACTTTTTTTGAATGAACTATCCATTAAAAAAGGAAAAATATTTAAACAAATTGGTTCATTTTAAAGCGAGATGCTAATAGCCTAATCATATTCAATAATTTATGCTTATATATATTATATATATCAGGAAAATAAAAAGGTTTTTTCTTCAAAAACTGAAATACTAGCCTATACTCAAGTATTTTTCCATGTTTTAAATAGAACTACACTTTTTTCAAAATGGCATAAATATAAACATGTAAAAAATGTACAGGCTCATTTACATATTTCACTATAATAATATAAGTCATAATATTAAATAATTTTTAACAAAGATACAGCACAATATTTCACTCTGATATGCAGTTAAAATGAGGCCATTCACTGAGTGGTTCTGTCACTGTTTAATCCTGTGCATGAATGTATGATATATAATGCCACATGCACTCTAATGTGTTTTATAATCAGAGTTAATTGATAATAAATGTTCGTTAAGAGTTGCATTTTTGTTGGAGGAACAGCTGTGATGATGAGGGGAGCGCCGAGGAAACAGTAGACTGGGAAACCCGATTGGTACATGGGATACAAGTGTTTCTATAGCAAAGAACTGCAAATATGCAGATATTATAACAATCTAGAGATAAACACACCTTCTGCTCTCACTCTGCAAAGCTGTGGTTTGCTGATTAAACGAAAAACGAGTTGAAAACGGAGGAGCGGAAGTCTGCCGCCATTTTCATATCAAATTTAAAGGGGACTGAGGTGTCATTTAGTAGTGTTCATGAGGAAATCGCAAAACATTTAGAGGCACTGAATAGAAATATAGGGGGCTAAAGCGATGCCCATGCTTTTAAAAAATAATTTGACCTCAGTGTTTCAGCGAGACATCCTTTAGTTGACTTGTCGTTATCGAAAAACTCCCAAAATATTCTCCCAGCTGCTGCGGTCGTCAGGGGGCGAGGAATGGCGCAAATTAAACAAAAATGCACTGATTGCAACAAATAAGATGCAAGACAAAAAAAAATGGTATACAGTTAAAGGGGACGCGAATACACGTGAATTAGGGAAGTCTAATCAGAAAAACAAGTGAGTATACCGAGGGTATACGCAATTATTGATCCTCAGAAGTTGTAATACCCAAACAGCTCATGGAAAAAAAGTAGGCATACTGAGTATACGTGCGTATAGCCCCGACTACACCACTGCATCACAGAGATGTTCTAAGTCAGTGGTTCTCAAACTGTGGTACGCGGGCTTCCTTATAGTGGTACGCGGAAGAATCACTGAATAATAAAAGAATAAAATGAACACAATTTTAACCCTTTGACATGTACGATAACACTGAGACTCATTTGATCAGACAGCACTGGCTGTTCCCTGAAGCATATGATTACACCGGTGTGCTTAGAATGTTTACTTTAGTGCATCATTAGATGTTTATAATCAGTCCGCTTGGCGCAGAGCCAGAAGAAGAGGCGCACGGCGCTTGCGGAGCAGATATGCGCTAGAGAAGCTCTTCTACAGACCGGTCCTGTTGTTATGGCAATTCAGTTACTGCAAACTCAGGAATTTCCTCATGCTGCATCATTAGTAAAATAATATACAAATGTGTGCTGGCAGTTGTGGCGAGCACCCAGGCACACCCCTTTGTCGCTTTTGTACCCCAGAGAGCCAGGTCTATGGTAGCACAGAGATCATGAAAAGCATTGGTGTTTAGGCTCCATATTGCAGAGGAATTTGGCCTCAAACACTTGAAGCATCCCTATTAAGTGCAGCTCTGAGTCAGCCTGGTCGGCCACTGCATACACCTTATTTACCTGCACCAAGGTGACTCTGCAGGGCTTGGAGGGATGCACAGTGCTGGCCAATTGCAGAAGACGAACAGAAATGGGAAGTAACAGGAAGCTGTAAAGGAAGATATTGGTGAGCTTGTCAGTGCAAGTGGGCAAGATTGTGGCGGGCATTTGGCAAGGAGACAGCTGACAGCTTCCTTGCAGATACCACTCATGAAAAATGAGCTGGGGACAGGCTCGTCAGGGGTTTTCTAATCAAGACTCCTATCTAACAAAAAAAGTTCACAGGACAAGCCTTGATGAACATTTCAAGCAAATTAGTTTGTAGTATGTCCCACACATATTTGTTCACAGGACATTGGTGAGACATACCACAGACGTTTGTGGGACATTAGGGGGATGTACCACTGACATTTGGGGGACATTCATGAAACATTGTGAG
The DNA here is from genome assembly GCA_903798205.1 of Danio tinwini. Taxonomy (NCBI): domain Eukaryota; kingdom Metazoa; phylum Chordata; class Actinopteri; order Cypriniformes; family Danionidae; genus Danio; species Danio tinwini. Next base: position 5,161,403 of record CAIGQZ010032580.1, on the reverse strand, counting down.
GACTTAAAGGGAAGGTTCACAACAGATACTACACTACACATACAAATTATACTATAAAGTTCAATGGTTGTCAGCTGTTAGTCTGGTGGTTTTTCTTCCAGTTTTATGCTAATGTCAAATAACAAAATGAATACATTTAGGTGTGATATGATATTAGAAATCAACTATATTTCTATTATTTGTAATTCATTATGCTTTAAAATTATATTTGACTAAAGTTGATAGTGGCAATTTGGATTTAGACAAGTTGCTAGGAGCATTTGCTGAAGAAATTGCAATTATTTATTGGGCTGAATGACTGCAGAGAAGTTTATTGGATTTGGTTTTCAACAATAATGATAGGCCGGCTTACATAAAGTCTCTGCCACTTCTGGTTCATTAAAGCTCCATTGGTTTGTGCAACTATACAAACGTAAACCAATCAGGTTTTACTATTTAAGTAAATCAGGAGTTTCCTGTTGTTTATACTCTTGGTACCTTCAACAATGTATCAAAATATGTACATGCATTACAGCTATATTATGATCACGTACACAATGCCTTACGCTTTGACAATGTCTGCAAATGGAGGGTGCTTATGACTGCCAACGGAAGGCTTATTGCACCAAATAGACGCATTGGGAATTTTTTGTAAATTATAAAGCACCCAAAATCAATTGTTCAATAAGTATTTCTTATTTTTTTTTCAAAACGAGACAACATCACTGCTGTCAAAGGCTATCCAATAAATTCTAAAGATGGTATATGTTTCTTAACACTTAACACTGGTTAGAAGTGTTAGAAAGAAAACTCGAACTCACAGAGATAATGAAAGAACTTTTTATTTGGTCTTTGATATGCACAATAATCATGAAAATTAAGCAAAACATTTTTATTTATTGAAATGAAAGGTTTAAAATCAACTAAAACAAATGACAGAAATCACTCAAGAATCAATAAGATTTAAAAAAAAGGAAACGATTTAATTTAGTAGGTTGATTAAACTGAAATGCTTGTAGGAAACTGCTAAAGGTCAAATTGCTGAGCATTCAGATATACTGTGGACGCACAACAAATCTGAAGCTGTAGTCATCTGGACAGGGGTTCGGCAGGCCCATACTGCTGTTAGTTGGAATCACTGCCATGTTGTTTTTGAAGTCTTGCACGTGGAACACATTGTTTTGATTTTTACAGCTAAGAACCAACCTATTGTTGTAGCGAATGGTGCTGGAGTAACTATACTGACTGCTAGTTGCCAGGAATCTTACAAGAGGCACAGAATTACATGAAATGCCACTATTTCGGCAGTCCTGAAGACTACGAAAAACTTGGGCTTGCCACTGGACAACTTGCCCTCTGTAAAGAGCACTAGGGTGTGCAGGAGTGGAGAAATATTTTTCTAGTCTGTTACTTTGGACATACCTTTGATCATAGCCATACTGATAAGCATTGTAGTGTGGGTTATTGACAGTGCTCACATTCAAAACTAGACTCCACACATCTCCAGTGTAGATTCTGGGTATATAATTACCACTCAATTTAACCACTTGATCTCTGATCTTGGAGAAGGGAAGAGCATTGAACTCAAATCCTCTAAGCAGTCCAGTTAGATACAGTTTCTCATTATTCTGATAGAGAGCACTTGAGGAAAATTGCAAGTCATAGAGTTTATCTACTGGGATTAAGAGGAAGCGGATGTGATTTAGGAGGCTGACCTGCTTTTCTGAACTAATCTTGTCACCTTTGTCTTGGATCCATCTCTCCAGAGCTTCAAGAAGAAAAGCTTCGTCCTTCACTATCAGGTCTGAGCGCTGCAGCAGAGCATCTATCAGGTCAAAGGAGATGGTGCTCCACACTGGAGAGCTTATGAGGAACTCACAGTTCCAGGAAAGATACTGTAGAACGTTCTCCTGCAGGACAAGGTCACCTGTGCGCATGCCATACTCGTACATTGACACCTGCGTCTGGAAGGTATTGTCTTCAGGAATGAGTGCAGTGAAGACCCTGCCAACATCCTCCATGAGCTTCTGCACTCCAAAGATGAACGCCAGATGATGGAGACACTGAGCTGAGGTTGTGGAGACATCAATCTGACGGGTGTACAAATACCTGAGGTAAAACAGTTCAGACAACATAGGTATTTAACACTTTCAGTATATTAGTTCTCAAAATTTTCATGAACTCAATCAATTTAACTGAGCTCTCCTTCAGAAAAAAATATACCTAAGAAATCTCGGGACATGAGTATGGCAAGTCTTGCTGATGTCCACCGTGATGTTTCTGGTGTCATGTGTTAAGTTTAGCTCTGGATAGATCATGAGGATCACACGGTGCACACAAAAAGTCAATTCAGCCTCTTCACTGAGATCTCGTACAGCAATGGTGAAATCACAACCGTCTTCACTGTCAAACAGAAGACCAAGGTCATCTGACAAACCCAAACTGTTGTCCACAGACATCTGTCGAATGCTGGTTGTGTTTTTACCTGGAAAGAAAATGCAAACATATCAGAATAGCATAAATAAATGAAACACGAGTGGACGAAAAGGCAAGCCTCTTTTGAACTTACCAGTCTCACAGATCACTCCTGCATCCTCTTTATGTGTGCAGTCGGAAACACCCCAGCCTTTGAAGCTGCATTCAGACAATATGCTCTCTGAGCCTTTACAGTTCATATCATCCAGCCAGACTCGACCAGAGCCTAAACACATCAACAGCATTTTGGCCAAATTAAATACAGTCTTCACGTTTAAAGGTGACAGTCAAATTGCACTGTGGAGTTTGTACCTTCACCATATTGTCCTCCAGTAGCAACTGATACGGCTCCAGGAAAACCCAGCTGACGACACACCACCTTCGCTTCGGCCAGATCCCATCCATCGTCACAGACAGTACCCCACTGTCCATCATGGTAGACCTCCACACGGCCAGACGAGGGAAGAACTCCAACCAGTCTTACTCTGCCCTCCTGCATTAGCTGCTTTGGTCGGCTATCTTCAGTCAGAGATGAAAAGATTTAGGTTAAGTAGTGATAGTGTTAAAAAATGTCTGAAAATCCTCCAAAAATAATGCAAACAACAGTGTATTTTAAACTTATAATCCAAAGGTTTACATACCAAACAAGGTGCGGCGGAGTGCAGAAACCTGAAGAAACAGTAGAGGCCACAGGAGCAACATGATGTCAGAAACAGCAATGACAAAGACGCAATTCACAACTGAATGAATTACAAAACATCTTGCCTTTGCTTTAAATAACGGCCAAATCAAGTCTGCTATTGTGAAACTTGAACGAAACGCTGAGCAATCACATTTGAAGGATACCAAAAGTTTCGTTTCATGAAAACATACAATTTGGGAAGTTTGGTTAAAAACTGTCTGTCAGCAAGTCTGGGTTAAGTTTAGTCACATGCAATGTTAGTCAAACTAAAATCACACAATACAGAATTCACCAAAACAATTACCAGTCACTTGCCCTATTAATGACCCATAACATAACCCATGAATCACTTTGCTGGCAAGTAAATTGTGAGAATAGGGGTTAGGTCTTCCTGGGGTCTGTAGAGCCTGTCTTCCCAGTGGCAGCTCCTGATCCATTGTTTCCAGTCAGTCTCATCTGTGTCTAGTTGCATTAACAGCCACTATGTTATTATGTACTAATAATTTGTGCTCTGCTTTTAACACATCCAAGTGCACACACACAGCAGTAAACACACCCAGAGCTATTGCTGCAGCACTTGGAAAGCAGTTACCTAAAGTACTAGTTACACCAGATCACTCGGTGCCTTGCTCAAGGGACTCACCACTCTCAATACCATGGCTGAGGTGAGTTCCTTAAGCAAGGCACTGATTGATCTCTCCCACCACCTACAACCCTTACACCAGGGGTGTCCAAACTAAGTCCTGCAGGGCCGGTGTCCTGCTGAGTTTAGCTCCAACTTGTTTCAACACACCTGCCAGGATGTTTCTAGTATCTAGTGAGAGCTTGATTAGCTGGTTCAGGTGTGCTTCTTATTAGGGATGGAGCTAATCTGTAGGACACCAGCCCTCTGGGACCAAGTTTGGACATCCCTGCCTTACACCATCTAAGGAGCAGCCGTGGCCTAATGGTTAAAGAGTTGAACTTGTGATCGAAAGGTCACAGGCTTGAGTTCTGTCAGTTGTAGGTGGTAACTCACCACCCTTAATACCATGGCTGAGGTAAGTCCCTTGAGCAAGGCACTGATTGATCTGGTTTAACTAGTACTTAACATAGTGGCTGTTTAGGCAACTGCTTCCCGGGCGCTGCAACAATTGCTCTGGGTGTGTGTGCACTTGGATTGGCTAAATGCAGAGCACACATTTTAAGTAGGTGACCATACTTGGCAACATGTTACAACCTACTTTTAAGATTAAAGTAAGCCCAATCTACATTTTGGTCTTCATCCAATAGTTCAGGGATAGTTCACCCAAAACTTGAAAATTATGTCATCATTTACTCATCCTTCACTTGTGAAAGTCACAAACTGAAGATTTTCTTTCTTCTGTTGAAAGACCCACATTTCCACCCATTTTGTGTGTGTCACATTTATAAATTAGACCCCTTGTTCTGTTCTTACCACAGGCAGCTGTGTGCTGTCCTGTTTAACCCCAATTTCTGTTCTTACCCTGGGCTTGCTTCTTTTTTTCTATGGTCAGCTTCAAGGCACTTTAAAAACCCATCTCAACCATGGACAGTATGTTTCTGGGACCCTTCAGTTGAATCATGGTCATGTTTGTGGGGTGGGAGGACAGCATGGGTAAAAACCAGGCGGTGGCCATATTTTTAAACATACAGATTTTAATAACTGATTTCTAATAACCAATTTCTTTTGTCTTTGCAATGATGAAAGTGCATAATAATTTACGAGATATTAATATTCTGCTAAAAGTCCAATTTAAAGACTTAACTAGATTAATTAGGTTAACTAGGTAAGTCATTGGACAACAGTGGTTTGTTCTGTAGCAAATCTTTTTTTTGTTCGAATTGGAAAAAAGGGGGGGCTATTATTAGCTGCGTCCGAAACTGCATACTTCTATACTATATAGTACGCTAAAAACAGTATGCGAGCCAAGTAGTATAGATATTAAAAAATGTATGTGAGAAGTACCTGGATGACCTACTACTTCTGGGGAGATTTGGAAGTGCGCATCCCATGGACACTACGCTATCCCATAACACACCGTTAGAGAATTTATGATGGGAGTGAAGCGACGCAACTGATGCAAGTAGGTCACGTGATCCTGACAAAATGGTGTAGTATGTCCAAGTTCCATTCATATTACTCACATTCATACTGTATAGAATTTACTTTTCTAATGGTCGAGTAGTACATTCAAAGCTTTCTAATTCTAAGGCATGTAGGCATGGTCCAGACGATCTGCTGCAGTTCAAACCAAGCATCAGAATGGGGAAGAAAGGTGATTTAAGTGACTTTGAACGTGGCATTGTTGTTGGTGCCAGACGGACTGGTCTGAGTATTTCAAATACTGCTGATCTACTGGGATTTTTAGAGGTCAGAGGCGAATGGCCAGACTGGTTCGAGCTGATAGGCAGTAACTCAAATAACCACTCGTTACAACTGAGTTATACAAAAGAGCATCTCTGATCGCACAACACATCCAACTTTAAGGTGGATGGGCTACAGCAGCAGAAGATCATACCGGGTGCCACTTCTGTCAGCGAAGAACAGGAAACTGAGGCTACAATTCAGACAGGCTCACCAAAATTGGACAATAGAAGATTGAAAAACCATTGCCTGGTCAGATGAGTCTCGATTTCTGCTGCGACATTCGGATGGTAGAGTCAGAATTTGGCGTCAACAACATAAAAGCATCCTACCTTATATTAACGGTTCAGGCTGCTGGTGGTGGTGTAATGGTGTGGGGGATATTTTTTTGGCACACTTTGAGCCCATTAGTACCAATTGAGCATCATGTCAATGCCCCAGCCTAGCCGAGTATTGCTGCTAACCATGTCCATCCCTTTATGACCACAGTGTACCCATCTTCCAATGGCTATTTCCAGCACGATAACGCACCATGTCATAAAGCACGAATCATCTCAGACTGGTTTCCTGAACATGACAAAGAGTTCACCGTACTTAAATGGCTTTCACAGTCGTCAGATCTCAATTCAATAGAGCACCGTTGGGATGTGGTGGAATGGGAAATTCACACATGCAGCCAACAAACCTGCAGCAACTGCGTGATGCTATCATGTCAATATGGACCAGAATCTCTGAGAAATATTTCTAATACCTTGTTGAATCTATGCCACAGAGAATTAAGGCAGTTCTAAAGTCAAAAGGGGTCCAACCCGGTACTAGTAAGGTGTACCTAATAAAGACACTGAATAAGAGTAATGAATTCACGAACTCCGTGTACATCCACACTGCAGGTGCAGTCTATCCTGTGTGTTTGGCGATATTTGATTTTTAACAAAATTGCTAAAACATAACAGAGTGAATCAAACAACTGGTTAAAAGACACAGAGCACACAATTGTTGTTCTTATAAACCTTCAATCTTCAGAAACAAAATACAGCAACAACAAATAAATAGCTCTGGTGAATCAATGAAACAGGAAGTTCGTTTTGTGGCAGTTCAAAAATTAAAGATTTTTAAAAAAGTAACTGATCCGTTTAAGACACTCATCAATAAAGTAAAAAAACCAAACAAAAGCACAATTAAAAAAAGACATTCGACAAAACCACATGGCAACTGCAGCGATGTTTGAAAGGTAAACTATTTGAGTCTATCACTTCATCCATTATGTTACATTCATTACACTGCCAGTACAGTACCAGCGTGAAAACACTAAACATCGAAAATGACAGAGAGAAGAAAACAATAATAAAACTTTTGATGAAGGCTCCGACAGGTCTCTTAAAATAATTAAAGAGTCAACTTTAATTTTAAGAGTCGATAATTACAACCACATTTTGGCTGCCATCAGACACTTGGCATTATTTTGAACGTCATTCAACTACAATTCCCAAATCTAGATGTACATCACCTAGAAGAAGGTATTTACCAGTCCTTGGCATGAAATTACGTCCAGACACTAAATGAACTCAAGTCCCTCATACTTCACATCCCCGATCTTGGTTTCAGGTAGCAGAATTCGGCCATCTAGAGTAAACGCCACAATGTAGGTGGCGATTTTCCCAGCGTCCTCCTCTGACTTCAGTGCAACAATAATCTGGTCGTCTGTGTTGGGCACAAACTTGAAGGACGAAAAGCCGTGTGTAGGGTTTAGGGGCCCGATGTTCCTCACTTTAATGTCCTGGAAGTCTGGCGAGCAGCTGAGCATTATATTGGTGCCGCGTCGCTCATCGGCCGTCTCATCGTAGCGATCGCTGCTAGCACGACGCGGCAGGAAGAACCAGCGCTGCAGTGTGTCGCTCCAGGCTGCAGACTCATGGATGAGGTATCCTGAGCAGAACACACAGAGAATTGAATACCAATGAATCTCACATGTCTTTTAAAGCAGTGTTTCTCAATCATCTTCCTAAAGGACTACCATTTTCTATGGCTGTGTTCGAAACCGCCTACTACTCATTAGGTACTACATTTGAATTTAAATTTACTACTTGACGGTTACAAAAGTATGTTCTATACAGTATGAATGAGAGTAGTATGAAGGGAACTCGGACGTACTACATTATCTATTTTGTCATGATCACCTGACCTACTTGCGTCGGTTGCGTTGCTTCACTCTCATTCATGAAATCTTTCGTGAGGCATTATGGGATAGCGTAGTGTGCATTGGATGTACACTTCAGAATCTCGCCGGAAGTAGTAAGTCATCTGGGTACTTCTCGCATACTGTTTTTCGAATTCTATGATATCAGACATACTACTCAGCTCGCATACAGTTTTTAGCATACTATATATTATGGAAGTATGCGATTTTGGATGCAGCCTACTGTATATCTCCTTAACCAAACACACCTGATTCAGATCATCAGCTCATTACTAGAAACTGCAAGACCTGTAATGGTTGTGACAAAGGAGACATCCATGCAGAGTTGGTGGTCCTCCAGGTACATGGTTGAGAAACACTGTTTAAAAGGGAAAGTTCACCCAAAAAATTTCTAATTTACTCACCCTCAAGGGGTTTCAGACTTATTTGATACACTTATTTTTCTGTTGAATCTATATTTTGAAGCATGTTGGGAACTATGATAACCATTAGCAGTATTTCCACCAACATATTTTTGCATTTTGCAAAATTGCATTAAAAATGCTTAATGGAAACGCCAATACGTGCATACATTTTGAAAATTATTGCTACTGAGTAGAATGAAATTGATACAGTAAGAAAAACGGTGCATTTAACCACGCTAGAAACACATTTACCGAATAAATTCCACCATGCGCATCAAAAAAAAAAGTCATGTGATTTTCTTGGAGCAGCTCAATATATATAGCAAAAATTGGCACAAGTGAATAGCATTAATGGACAAAACAGCGAAGCGATCACATTGAACAATTTCTGGAATGCTGTTTTGGTCCTTCTAAAATCCCTCAGCCAAGTGGTCTAGTATTATTATCTCCAGTCTTGAGCATCTGCACTGCCAAAAATCGTCTCATGCCTCCGTATAAAAATAAATAAGAAAAAAGCCCCACAGTGGCTATTTACATCCTTACCAAAGCCCCTTAATCACTTATCTGTTGGTCTAGTGCAGGGGTGCCCAACCCGGTTCCTGGAGATGTACCTTGCTGCAGATTTCAGTTGCAATCTATATCAAACACAACTGCCTGTAATTATCAAGTGCTGCTCAGGTCCTGATTAATTGGTTTAGGTGTGTTTGAACAGGGTTGGAGTTGAAAGCTGCGTCCCAAATGGCACACTATGCACATACACACTCAACAGTATAGTATATGAATGTAGTCTTGTCCCAAATGGAACACTAATGTTTTTTTTTACTAAGCAGAAATTCAAACCGTTTTCCTGATGACGTTTGCCAAATTAGTGAAATAAATGACCAAATTACTAAATACGTGTCATGAGTAAAACCGCATTCACCATCGGGAGGCGCTATAACCACTCTCAAAGGAGAAATTTGCTTTCACAATCCAAAATAAATAGTTATCTAACATGTGCGCCCCATCCGCTACGTGAGCAAAGCTGTGGTCGTTGAGTGCATAAAGTGTCCAACATTCCACATTTCATTTTACCGGTTAAATAAGTGCATCATCCGGGTATTTAAAGTGCACGTATTATTTTTTTAGAGTTTTCAGTGTGATCTGTAAGACCTGATCTCTGTAAGAGGGTAGATCTCCAGGAACAGGGATGAGCACCCCTGGTCTAGTGTGTCCCCCATGTTTGTAGTTTAACACTTTTTACTCCAGGGAAATTGTTTACTATTTCCCTGGAGAGTGCACTAATTAATAGGGGAGCACCATGGCTGATACTGAAAGCTTGTCGGACATAGAAAAGTGAAGCGGGGATTGCGAAGGGTCAATTGAGAGGTAGAAACTCACAATTAGAGATATAAACACAGTACTGCAAAATTGTTAAGTCTGACTTAATACCACTTTGAATGCCTTATGTGCTCTACCGTGTGCTAGACAAAGTGTAACATGGAACATTAAATATATCTAGACATTATGGCCCCGTTTACACTGCCAGTTAAATGTGACCCAATTCTGATTTTTTGCTCATATGTGACACAGATCGGATCTGTTCTATGACCGTGTAAACACAGAAAAAATGCATGCATTCAGAGAATCAGAAATCGGTATTAGGCCTTCTTCATTTGTGGAAATACATCAGATATAAATCGGATAAATGACAATGCGATTATCATGTAAACAGGTAGATGGGATTGAGGCATTCTGTTTTGTATGTCATTAAACTTGCGATAATGTGGTACTTCTCTGCGGTTTAATGATGTAGAAGGAAGGAGACGCTGAGGAGGTAGACAACAACAGAGGGTTTGCTCATCCTAAAATTTCAGACCCACTGCTCCTTATTAAAGCCAGCCACAATTTGCTCCCACCAGACCGGAGATCTCTCTCGTACCCACAGATTCCTCTGAATGGTGGAGGACACCATATTTAAACCATTGGCGCAACATGCAATGACGGTCCTTTCCCTCCTCCTTCGCCTCAAAATCATTTTAAAGTTGGGCGAACTTCGCATATTTCGCAGAGCTGAAAGCAAGACAATTTCTTCCATCATAGCTTGTGTGGTGCAGATGCTAGAACCTGCCTTTACGCATACAAGACGTCGTAATTTGTATGTCAAGTGGTAACACATGAATCAGATATGTGTCACAACTAAAAGAACATGTAAACGGATAGGTTAAAAAAATCAGATATAGGAAACAAATCGGAATTGGGCATCAAGTCCTGACAGTGTAAATGTGATCTATGATTATTATCAGTATCACTTTTAAACCAACGATTATAACAATATTCATTGCTCATATTTAGCTACAAAGGCTAGACGTTGCTTACCGGGTGGATTGATGCCTGCAGCGCTGCGGAGAGAGTTGTACGTAGGAACCCAGTTATGGTGCTCCACATCTCCATGAAATCCCACCACTTTCACCCACTCAGGATTGTTATTGAGCACTTCTCCACTGGTGGTGGTCCATTCCTTGCCCAAACCCCCCACATAAAGATGCTCATCCTTTACTGCAAGCCACTCGGCCTTAAACCCTGTGTAGGAAAATGGCGAACAAGTACAACTGAATTAAACCAGTGAAAACTCCAGATGGTTATGAGAGAGGTAATGCTACAGGCTACCATTTTGGTGGAAAAAGATTCTGATATACTTCAAACTAAGTTCTCTTTCAGGTAACACTTTATTTTGATGGAGTATTAGTAGACTGTCTGCTTAATATCTGTTGCTATTGCTCTTTTAACTGGCTATAAGAAAATTTTAACACAGGCTCATTCTGAAAACGTAGTCCCGTGGATGTTTCTGGAGACCGTGAATTATGTAGCCGGAGGTACGTATGGCTTTATTTCATTTTTCTAAACAATTGCTAGGGGGTGGTATGACACCGTTGCTTTTCGCGCTTACCAGCTGACCGCTTAGCTCCGTGTGGAGGGTTTTCCCGTCGCAACCAGTTTGTCCTGTTAACTCGTCATGTTATGTCGGCGGACTTGAGAAACAGAGAGTTGACCACGACGACGACGGGGTTTGAGTCCAGGGAAGAGCGGTTCCAGAAATCAGGTAAGACAAAAACAGAATCCAAAAAATAAAATGAACAAGAAAATAACGGTGAGAATGTGGTAAAATCCGAAAACATGGTAAAAATCAGACGTGGGCTTTGCTTTTTCTGGACGGCTTTTGAAAACCGTTGGTTGGGTTTAGGGAAGTGGGTAAAATACGTACCTTCCAGGACGTATTTCGCGGTCTCCAGAAACGTCCACAGAACTACATTTTCAGAATGAGCCTGGGTTGGAAAATTTGCAAGTACATGTCAACTTACCCTAACCAACCTAACAGACTACTGATAATCTAATGAGAATTAGTTGGCATGTAGATGCAATATAACTAGCAACAAACGGACCATCAAAATAAAGTGTGACCCTCTTTCATTCTTGATTTGGGGGGCAAATAGACATTTAAAAAGACTCAGTGAAATTTACTGAGTATTACAACACCACCGCTGCTGAAGGCAGGTGTAGAAGTAAATATGTATTTTGTGCTTGTGTATTTCCTCTAAACAAGGGGTTCTCAGACCATATTCCTGAGCCCCCACCACTGCATGTTTTACATAGCAGGGTGGGAGGGGCTGAGAACCACTATGTTAAATTAGCATTGTTAGCATTACCATTGATCTGAATTGACACTGATTACAAAGCGTCTAAATGAAAACAGAAAGAATGTAGCACAGAGGAGGAAGTATATTTTTCATACATCAGATTACTCCACTTAAGTCACTTTTCAATGGTATAGATTGGCACGGCTTGGCTCAGTTTCCATTTCCACTGCAGCTAAGTACTGCTTAAAGTGGGTGAGATTATTGATATAGTTGCTGAAATGGGATTCTTCAGCAGTGGCTGCTGCTAACTATTTAAATACAGAGGGTTTGGTGTCTTGTTTCGCTAATCTAATGATGGTAAAATGGAATCATAGAGATGATTATCTTAGATGATTCAGTAAGTATACATCATGTTTAGGTAATGATATGGTTCGCTTGGAACCTCTCCCAAGGTGGTACCAGGTACTAGGTAAAAAACGTAGTGAAAAGCTCCTAAAAATGAGTCGTACTGAACCGTTCTGTACCTTGCCATGTCTTTTGACAATCTCCTGAATTGTATTGCTGTATGTAAAACATCTATCTATTAAGCAATCGCCATAGATCAATGGTAGCTCAAATGTAATTCCATAGTATCGGTTCACTCTTCAGTTTTGTTTAAAGTCTATCAGGGGGTAATAGAGCAACACCCACCTTTTGAAACGGAGCCATCACCATCTGGCAGTATAACCCAGGGCACCGCATTAAGTCCTTTAATGTTATATACTACACCCGTACGATCATCCACGCTGTACAGTTTGCCATTAAACACCACTAATTCTGAGAGCTCCATGCCCCGACCTTTCTCTGCTAGATGGCTTTCCAAGACCACTCTTTCCTGATCCCATTCGACAGCCACTGTATCTCCACTTTCCGACACCAGGAGGTGACCCTTCAGCATGTAGCTAAACCAGGTCAGCTTCTTGTCACTGAGTGAGTTTGTGTCCAGGTCAGCAATGACCCCTATTCTGTAGCGTATTCCTTGGGCCGTCCGCTCTGGTGGACTGAGTGGGTAAGTGTAATTGTAGCCCTCCTCATCTCTCATCTTCCGATGTTTTAAGCTCAAATTGTACCTGCTGCCTGGCTGAGGGTGAAAGGGCAGAAGCTGCATGTAGATGAGGAGGACGAGAGTTAGCGCTGACGCTACCACCACAATAGCTTTCCATTTGATCCGAAAGCGGGAGTCTGTGGTGTTGGTCATGGAAGCCAGCATTGGGAGCCCGCCAACAGATATGCGCAAAGAGTTCATAGGCTCATTTTGTTTAAGGCGAGCATAGCCTGGAGAAACAGGCATTAGGGAGGGACGGCTGCCACACCTATACAGGGAAGAGAGTATAGATAGGTTACGTCTGCTTTTAAAAATGAATCTCAGAATTGATTCCAGAGAGAATAACGATGCATTCCCGAAAATCTAAATAATCCACAATTCGCAACGTATCAATGTTACCACAGCTCCAAGGTTTTCACAGCGGAAAATAAATTAGATTTATTTATAGCTTTTAAATTGGACACATCAGGTAGCCACTATAGGGTCTTGAAATGGTTTACATTTATTCATTAAGCAGATGCTTTTATCCAAATCAACTTACAAATATGGATAAAATAAGCAATTCAGATCAGCAATATATAGATGCCATGACAAGTATAAATTAGTTTAGGATTTTTTTTTTTCTGAATGCACAATAGCTTTTCACTATTGCAAACAAACTTTGAATGCATATTTTACAGGACAACATATTGAATAGTTTGTTGTCCAACTGAACTCAAAGGTTTCATTTCTCTAAGAAAAAGCTTACACAGGGGACGGTGCAGCAAATCAGATTGAGTCAGCTGCTTATTACATTCAGTTCAATACTAGCGTCAGTTAATTAAGATGCAATTGAACAGCTCTACTCTACATTAATATGAGATTCAACAGGTTTCTCATGACCACCTGTGTTTGTATTCGTCATTCATCATCCTCCATAACACTTTTTGCTGAATCATGAGATATTACCTGATTTCCTTACATTGTTAATGCATTGAGTTCCCATTTACTGTCACTTTCGATGGTTCTCTATGGACCTTTTCATTTATTTTACAACACAACCAATGAATCAAATCTGTTTGTGTGCATAGGCTTCAAAAATAATAAACCAATTACATCAAAAATACCCAATGCTGATTCTGTAGCCCCCTTGTGTCCCCATAAGCCTGTTTCACTCCTATTACAGTGCCTCAGATCTGTTTAAGTTGCTCCTAAAATTAAACAAACAGCTAAAAACTGAGAGATTCCATAAAAACAGGACCTTCAACGATGACTGACAATACAGTCCATTGGCGACCTCTAGTGATAAATGCACTGTATCTGTAATGTCTGATTGAACATGCATGTGAACTTCTCAGTTGACTTCTTCATGGAAGTTTGAAGCAGATAAAGATCAAAGTAGTGCTTTCTTGTTAAACATACTCAATTAAAATTTGGTAACAGTGAAGATATGCCTAAATCAAGGGTCACAAAGTTCGATTCTAGAGGGTTGGGGTCCCTGCAGAGGTTAGTTCAACATAATTTAGCTCCTTAATGCTGATAATACACAGGGCAACTTTTTGAGCAATGTTGCTGGGAAACTTTGTGAAATGATGCCATAAATGGGCAACCAGGTGACTAATTAGGGCAAGTAGCTAGCGGTAACAATACTGTTGCCCATTTTGAATAGAAAAACAGCCAAGCAACATTGCCCAAAATGCGTTGCCCTGTGTATCACCAGTTTACACACCTGCCTAAAGTTTCAAGTATACCTAGTCTGCGTTCCAGTCCACTTTGACACCCACTCGCAAACTTCCCTTTCCTTGTTCCCTCAGGGAATCCCCAATGACATTTTGAAGTTTGTTCCACTTCATCAAATGAATGAGGGAAGCTTACATGGACATACCCTTGATGCCTTAATTTTGACAGAGGAAGCAGGTCTGCTTCATTTGTCCACTCCAGCACCTATAATTCCAATGTGATATCACAACAGTGTAGTTCTCAAGTGCTCAAGGGTTTAGGTCAGGGGTTCGTAATCTTGGAGGTCCAGTGTCCTGCAGATTTTACCTCCAACCCCAATCAGACACACCTGGGCTAGCTAATCAAGCTCTGAAGCTGCGGTCACACTAGAGTTTGTGTGTGCGAAATTCTGTCGTATGGCGCTGCAATAAGGGCGGAATTAAACAAGATGAATAGACATAAAAAAGCAAGCGATTGGTCCATGTTTTAAATTTCTGTCCAGAGAGGTCATGTTTTGATCCTCGATTGGTCTCACGCAGTCAAGTGATGCGATTTCGCAGGTCAGAGTTCACCAAGCTTGAACTTTGCACTGCAGCGAACTGTGAAACTTGACGCATGACCCTGCGTTTCTGGTCTGATGCATTCACGTGCATATGAATGGAAGTCTATGGGGAGAAAAGTCCAGTGTGACTGCAGCTTTATACAGCCAGGGGTATCCAAACTCAATCCTGGAGGGGCGGTGTCCTAAAAAAAGTTTAGTTCCAACCACAATCAGACACACCTGGGCTAGTGACACACCTTAAGCTCTAACCAGATTTTTCTAGAAACATCCATGCAGGTGTGTTGTTGAGGCAAGTTGGAGCTAAAATCTGCAGGACACTGGTGCTCCAGGACCGAGTTTGGGCACTTCTGTACTAGGCTTTCTAGAAACATCCTTGCAGGTGTGTTGAGGCAAGTTGGAGCTAAAATCTGCAGGACACCGGTGCTCCAGGACCGAGTTTGGGCACTTCTATACTAGGCTTTCTAGAAACATCCTTGCAGGTGTGTTGAGGCAAGCTGGAGCTAAAATCGGCAGGACACGGGACCTCCAGGACAGAGTTTGAGAACCCCTGGTTTAGGGAATTCCATGTGAACCCATTCAGATGTTCCACCAGTAGTGAACAATTGTGTGATGCAATCAATGACATACATCTGAGTGTACGAGACGGAAGAAAGTTACTGAGAGAAAGGCATACAAAAATGGGCTGGAATGCAAGACTTTGAATATTTGGTTGTAGCTAAACTGTACAGGAAACCACACCTCCAGAAACAAGTTTGGTGACCCCTGCCCTAAATCACTTAGTCCAAAACACCTTTACACATTGAAATGTCATTTTAAAAAAGTATGTTTTTTTTTCTAATTTTATTTTCAATTCAGATGACCTCCCCCCCACCAACATCCACTCGCACACACCCATCAACCCATCCCTTTCTAAAGATACCCTAGTCATTCAAGAATTATTAATTGTTTGCATTAATTTAAACCCAGTCATTACATATTGCAAAAGTCTTTGAAGCAAAACTAAATGCCATAATGATGTACATTTGACTCTATGTAGTTTAGAAGAAAATAAATTTAATACTTTTATTGTTTGCCACTACCAAAACAGGTAAAACAATGATTTTTAAATAATAAGGTTTCTTTAAATCTACTATTGGTCAGCAAACACACAACTACGCCCCAAACTCACAATGCTGCTTGAGACAAAATGTTGAGCTGATCAGGATGTATAAACAGTATTCAAGGATATTAACTTAGAAAACACTTAGATTTCATTTCATATTCAACCTGTGAAATGTATTATCCTGGAAAGAGTCTGCAAAACTAGTTTTTGCATTGGTGACAAATCTGTTTAACAATCGTGTTTCCTTTATCTGTCAATTCTGGCAAACAGGAGCATAAGTACCAACTTTACACACAGATATTTCACCCTCTATTGCATGACTACTATTTAATTCAACTCAATGATTTATGAGTATTTAATTACCTCAATTATAATTTGTATACAACATATATAACCAGGTAGACAACTATTAATTTTTAGCATAAAAGTTTAAATTAGATGCTGACACCACCAACAGCAAATCAAGCAACTGTTAAAACATCCATACCTATTTATTACAATAAATCATATTGCATATATTTTACTAGAATTATTTATTTGGACACTAAACAACACCAGGCACTTACCAGCTCCACTCTGTGAGGCAGGATATAGCCAAGCCACAGCTTCAACACTTTGAATAAGACATGCACCGTGTTGACGTGGAGGTAAGGAGTGGCTTGGTAAATGAGCTGAAGGCAAACAGGTACAGCTGCATATCACGCATGTGATGATGTGGAACCAGTAGACCAGGTTATAAAGCTTAGTTTGCACCTTTTCTTAATTCTCACCTTTAAATTACTGTTGACAACAGCCCTGGTCTGCGATGTACATCACTCACAGACCACAGAACACTACTGCACACAAGGAATTTAATTTAATAATTTAAAATATTAATATTTCACAACTGAATGTCTAAAACAGAACCCTCTCTTAAAGTCTGCATGAAATCAAAACGTACAATGTTCATTTTTGCTTGCATACATTAGTCTTAAAGGCTCCTATTATGCCCCTTTTTACAACATAAAGTAAAATAAATAGGTCTTCAATGTCCCTAGTGTGCATGTATGATTCAGCTCAAAATAGCACACAAATCATTGTTATACCTCTTTGAAATTGTCCCTTTTAGGTTTTGATTGTGCTGCTTTTATGACTGTTGCTTTAAATTCAAATGAGATTGTGCTCTCAGCCCTCTTTTTCAAGAGAGGGCGGGGCTACAAACACCTATGCATCACCATAGTGGCAGATCTTTTTGAAAAACTGAAACTGTCAATTGAGTGACATGCCAAATGTCAATGTTAATTGAGCAAATATAGCTTGCACAATACGAACTAAGGCATGGGTATACCGATTTTCAAGGTATACCGCGGTTTGGAAAAGTCCAGGTTTTAAAACGACCAAAAAATGTGTACGATTTTTTTTACGTTTTGTTTTACTTTTCCGCTGTCCGAAACTGCATCCCTTTGTTCGCAGAAATTATATCCAAAGATGCCGTTTTAAATTTGTTCACGGTCAAATAAATAGTGCTGTTGTTTTCAAGTCACACTTGCATGTGATTTCAGACCCCACATTCAAAGTACCATGGTAAACAATATAGGGAGCATGTCACAAGTTGTCACTGAATGACTGTGTGAATATAAAACCAACTTTACCTCAATTGAACAATGTTGTACCCTGATAGTCATTAGCTGCTAATATGATTTAAAAATTGAAATTATATTAAGGAGAAAGTACAAACGTGTGAATATAAAGCCAACCTTACCTCAATGTAAACTACTCATGGACTAGGATTTGTACTGTGAGGTATTATATTTACAAATTAAATAGCTATTAGGAAGTTCACAAAGACTGTAGAACTATGGTGAAATCTTTAATCACGTGATGTAAACATTAACTAAGTGAACCAATCAGACGTTTAACGTTACTTCCTGCACCTTCAGTATGATATTTACCACCCAATGACGATATTAAACACGTTCTTCATACGTTTCTCATTTGTTTTCAGAGCTGTGTTTGGTATAAAAGCAACATTTGCAGCAGTTATAGTACATTTGATGGAGCTCAACTATTAGCTTCAACTGACATTAACATTCACTACTACTATCTTGCATATTAAATTCTTAATATCGAAGCATTCAATGGCTAAGAAGCTTCTTTTTCGTTAAAATTATTTACATGAATCTACATGCTATTTCTCAAAGCCGTGCATGCTTGGCCCGCATTATTGTGGCACATTACAGTGAGCTTCTGCATGGGCACAGACCAATTCGGTTTGTTGCTTCTACGGCTGAAATTATTGTCAGAAAGTGGACTGTACTCACTGTCAAGAAGATAATAAAAATGAAGCCAGAATCTCCTGAAGATTCAGGGCGCAACTCGTGAACTCTCAAACCTCACGAGTTCATTCAGGCTGCGCATCTCGTTCACTTCCGCGAACGGGGGGGGGGGGTAGGGGGTGCGCTCGAAACAACCAGCGCACGCGCCATCCAGCTCTTTCCGGTTATCCCTGCGCACAATTTACGCATTTTTTTGGCATCTATAAACCACATGACGTGGTTAAAAACAAAAGATGTTTTGAAGAATGTTGATGATGAGGTTTCCGGTAGCCACTGGCATCCGCAGCAGGGAAATAGAAGTCAACAGAGCTACTGTTTGGCAGTAGCAGGGTTCTGCACAATTCATTCCTGTTGTCTCAACACAAACTGATTAAGTTAACTTAAAAAAATGAAGTGGACTGAACATAAAACAATCAAGTTGTCCCAAAGCAAATCTCAAGAAGTGTGTTTTTTCGGCTCATATTAAATAAGTAATTTAAAAAAGCAGCAATAATCTTTAATC
The DNA here is from genome assembly GCA_903798205.1 of Danio tinwini. Taxonomy (NCBI): domain Eukaryota; kingdom Metazoa; phylum Chordata; class Actinopteri; order Cypriniformes; family Danionidae; genus Danio; species Danio tinwini. The sequence continues at coordinate 5,142,418 of CAIGQZ010032580.1, read as the reverse complement.
TTTTCACTTTTTTTTTTGGAAAGGTACATATTTGTACTTAAAGGGTCCTTATTAATACCTCAAGGGTACATATTAGTACCTAAGACGTACAAAGGTGTATGTCTAAAAAATTTTAGGTACTAATATATAACTTTGAAGTACCAATATATACCCTTTAAGTACAAATATGTACCTTTCAAAAAGGTACCACGCCAGTGACAGCTCTTGTACCTTTATTTCTGAGAGTGTATATTAACACACTTTTCAGTAGGTCAACATGTGTTTAAGATCCTTTTTTTCATTGGTCACATGAAATATTCGAATGTGAAATACTGGATTTGGGTTTTTTCATCTTTAATCCATAATCATTCAAATTAAATCAAATGAAGGCTTGAAATATTTCACTTTTTGTGTGTAGTGAACGAATATCACGCACAAGTTTCACTTTTTGAGTGAGACTTTCCCTCGATATTCAAATTTTTTTGCACGTACCTGTATACAAACATCAGTGATTGTTTCCCAATTTTTAATTGTCACACAATGCAAAACAGATCATGTAGAATATTTACTACTAGAACAAAAAAATTTAATAAAAATACACCATTATGTTGCTATTTTTTGTTATTTTACCCTCTTGTGAAAAATATTATGTTAACTATTATCTTCAAAATATTTGGATCATAAAGCAAACACATTTACTATGTTTGTCTTTCTTTAGAAAAAAAATATGTTAACAAAATCTAAAAATTTGGTTTAGTTCCCAATGAATGACCCTTTAATGATCACATTTCAAAAGGCTGAAATAAAAAAGTCTCAACATGGAAAGAATCAAGTGTTTATTGCTCAGTACTTCTTTTCAAAAATAAAGACAATGGTGTAATACCTGTTGTTACAAAGTATATGAACAGAAGGACAGCAATTATGTGCTATAACAGAGCTGTGAGAATAGAGAACATTTCTCTACCTTAAACAAAACAACCATCAGGAAAAAAAAAGGTGGCCAATATAGATCGATTATCTATTAATCTAATCTTTTTTTTAATGAAAGAAAATGAAGAAATCAGTAAAAGTGGTCTAAAATTGTCAACGCACAAAATGTTTATACAAATAGAAGTCATTAATTCAATCTCTAACTACTAATTTCAAAATCAGGCACGATTTTCAAGAGGTAGAAATCTTGCAGTGAATTTGGCCGAGCATCAAGAACACACAAATTTAAAGTAAACTTTTATAAGTCGTCAACAACATTGCATTAAATGATTGTTTAACACTTCAAAAACTAGGCTTATCCACACAAAGCCTATTGTCTCACACAAAAAAGGCATGTTTACAGTAGTTAATCGGTTAATTTCACACCTAACAGCATCAACTGTTTATCAGTTAACTACTCCAGCCCGAGTAGGACTAAGTTAATCAAGCTTTTTGGCAGATTTAGTGCATAAACCTTTTAAATTTGAAATATGGCAGTGCAGAGATTGTAAGGAATCACTGCATTACTGTATGGCATTCTGTTCACTTTCTATTGTTTTGATTTATTTCCTAAAGGCTATATTAGTATAAAAACAAACCTACACTAAAAAAAATGCTGTAAAATTTACAGTATTACTAGAAACTTTGGTTGCCAGTGATACTTTTAAATGTACAAGCACACTGTAAAAATATAGCACAATTGTAATTGTTCATTTACAGTGCACATGTACATTTATCAGTATTACTGGCAACCAAAATTGCCAGTAATACTGTACATTTTACAGTGTACCCTTAAGGAAACCAATGGAATTTATCAACCTATGTCAAATGTAAAAAAAAAAAAGACTGCTGGTGTTGAATATATCTGTCAGAATAATTTGTGAGTGAAAAACGCCTACACTGTAAAAACTGTGGAGTACACTATAAAAATAAAAAGTTGACAACTTAAAATTGTAAGGCAACTAGCTGCGCAGCTATTTTTGAGTTAACTCAACTTACTGCACTTGACTTGATTTAAGTTGAGCAAGTTGCCTTACAATTTTAAGTTGAGTCAAAAAATATGGGGTACACTGTACAAAAGTTGACCCAACTTAAAATTGTAAGCCAAATTGATGTGCAGCTATTTTTGAGTTGACTCAACTTTTAACCCAAGTACTGC
>CAIGQZ010032580.1:5129923-5140301 GCA_903798205.1 Danio tinwini | reverse complement strand
ATGTGCAGCTATTTTTGAGTTGACTCAACTTTTAACCCAAGTACTGCACTTCACTCGACTTAAGTTGAGCACGTTGACCTATAATTTTAAGTCAATTTAAAGAAATGTGGGGTACACTGTAAAATAAAAAGTTGACTTAACTTCAAATTGTAAGACAACTTACGACACAGCTATTTTTGAGTTGACTCAACTTTTAACCCAAGTACTGCGCTTGACTCGACTTAAGCTGAGCAAGTTGATTTACAATTTTAAGTTGAGTCAAAAAAATGTGGGGTACACTATAATAAAGTTGACTCAACTTAAAATTGTAAGGCAACTTGCTGCACAGCTATTTTTGAGTTGACTCAACTTTACTGCACTTGACTCATTTTAAGTTGACTTTTAATTTTAAGTTGAGTCAAAAAAATGTGGGTTACACTTTAAAATAAAAAGTTAATTCAACTTAAAATTGTGCAGCTATTTTTTGAGTTGATTAAACTTTTAACCCAAGTACTGCACTTGACCCGATTTAAGTTGAGCAAGGCGCCTTACAATTTTAAGTTGAGTCAACTTTTTTGTTTGTTTTAACTCAAGCTGTCCCAAATATGGACAAACCCAACAGTTACATTTAAATTCAACATAAATTAATCCATATTTGACAAAATATTGGGTTAACACAAGCCAGCATTTTTTCAGAGTGTAGCCAAAGCATTGAGATATTTTGCACCCAGGCTGTATGTTTACATCCAAGCAAAATAAAAATAAATAACTTTCTCCAACACGAAGATACAAACTAGTAAAGCACACCATGTTTCAACCCCAGGTCACAACTTAAACTCTTATAGAAAAATGAAAAAGGCGAGCGGAGCACGTGGATGGGTCCACACAGGCAAGCCTATGGAAGTGTTGAAATCAGTAAGCAGGAGGCTGATATGCTCCCTCTCCCACTGTACTGGGGGTGAACGGGGACTGCTGGTAACCATCGGGACCACCTGGGTACGAAGATGGGTATGGAGACGTGTGGTCAGTCGCTGGGTCATTGTATCCTATGCCAATTTCATCCATGCCCAGGCGGTATCTTCGAAATGCGAGCACGGTAAGCAGAGCCTTGAGGAAGAAGCATGAGATTGAGTTCAACAAGCAGATAACCCAATAAAGCAGAGCTGGGCAGTTTGAGTTTGTAGGCTATAATGGTATATTTAAAAAAAATAAGAATATAATATAACATAACACTATTTACATTGAGAAGCACATTTAAAAAAATAGCAAAGAAGACAGAGTTAAACTGCATAATCCAATTTGTCCAAAACACGAGTCATGCTTTATATTAAAGGAGTCATGAACTGAATAACCAAAATTAATTTGATCTTTTGATATGTAAGAGCTTACAGTACTGTAAAGACATTGTGTAAATTCCAGAACTCAAAACTTAGTCGTTCCTCAAATAAAACAGCGTATTAAAGGCAGACTGACAAAACAACAGGTTCTGGAATGTTCTACTCTATGATGTAATAGGGTTGATAGCAGGGTTGCATGATATTGGAAAAATCGGACACTGCATTATTTAGTTTTTCTGCTAGGGCCCGATTGGGCCAGTGCTGCCTTGTCACTAAAGTTTAATTTGGCTGCGACTGTTTGTCAATTGTGTGCAAATAGGGTGCTTTCACACCTAGATGTTTGTTTCGGAACCCGTCTTGTTTGCCCAGTTAGCGCTGTTTGTTTGGCATATACAGTTGAAACCAGAAGTTTACATACACTCTAAAAAAAGGAACATAACCATTTTTTAAAAAAAATGTCTGATGGTAAATCATACTAAACGTTTACTATTTTAGGTCCGTTAGGATTACCTAAATCATTTACATTTGCTAAATGCCAGAATAATGCCACTAATAAATTTTTTTATTAGTCAGTCAAAAGTTAACATGCATTTCCTTGGTATTTTTTCAGCTTTGCTTTTAAACTGTATAACTTTGGTCAAATGTTTTGGGCATCTTTCCACAAGCATCTCACAATAGTTTGAAGTAATTTTGGCCCATTCCTCCTGACAGAACTGGTGTAACAGAGTCAGATTTGTTGGCTGTCTTGCTCGCACAAGGTTTTTCAACTCTGCCCACAAATTTTCTACAGGATTGAGGTCAGGGCTTTGTGATGGCCGCTCCAAAACATTCACTTTTTTTTTCCTTAAAGCACATTTTAACTAGTTTGGTAGTATGCTTAGGGTCATGGTCTGTTTGGAAGACCCACTTGTGGCTAAGTTTTAGTTTCCTGGCTGATGTCTTGAGATGTTGCTTCAGTATTTCTACATAATGTTCTTTCTCCATGATGCCATCAGTGCTGTGAATTGGACCAGTCCCTCGTGCAGCAAAACAGCCCCACAACATGATGCTGCCGCCCCCATACTTCACAGTTGGGATGGTGTTCCTAGGCTTATAAGCTTTCCCCTTTGTCCTCCAAATGTAACACTGGTCATTATGGCCAAACAGATCAACCTTAGTTCCATCAGACCACAGGACATGACTCCAAAAATTATGTCTTTATCCCAGTGTAATTTAGCAAATTGTAATCTGGCTTTTTTGTTGATTCTGGCTTGTTGATTTTTCCATGTTGTCACACAAGAAAGCGGTGTGTTTGAGGTTTTCCTTAAATACTATTCTACAGTTGTGCCTCCAATTAACTCAAATGTTGTCAATTAGCCAATCAGAAACTTCCAAAACCTTGACACCATCATCTGAGCTTTTTCAGAGGCATAATAATCGTATTGTATGTAAACTTGACTTTCAAGAAAAGTTATAACAATTTCTCAAAAAAAAATCTCTCTCATTATTCTGCTATTAAGCATAACAGAAACAAATTTGATAATCCTAACTTATCTAAAAGAGAAAAAGTTTAGTCACATTAACATCTGACTTTTTAAAAAATGGTTATGTGCCTTTTTATACAGTGTATGAAAACTTCTGCTTTCAACTGTATACCCCACAATCGTCCTCAGATCTATGCTAAATCAATCGGTCCGAGATCGACTGAAATGAACTCTGGAGCAGATCGATTCTAGTGAGAAAACAAAACAATCCAACAAACTAACATACCAGGCTACATCACAGTGTATTATGGTTGTATAAATAACCACATACTGTATACGGTTATATAAAGAGAGAATTATGAGCAAGGCGGGATGTCATTCCTACCGGCAAATGTGCGTTTCATGTGGAATACCAAAGTGAAAACATGCTGAAATATTACAGAGTGCTGTTTATCCATTAGGAAAATTGACAAAAATTACCATCTGAAAATTTTTCCATATTTGAATCTTATAATATTTTGTATCAGGCCAATTGTTTCGTTAATTTCTGCATTGACTCCTCGAAAGAAAGATCAACATTGATCTGCTTCATGATCTGACTGCAGTCTCACTTCATTTGTTATTTTGAAGAAGATTTTATTCTCTCAGTGTGAAGTATTTTCTAAGTGTAAAGCAGTTTAGGGGTGTTTGCAGCAAACATGCCAGTGGTAAAATACTTTGTGGTATGTCTGTGTAAAGGATGAGAGACCTGCACAGAAAACTGCTATGAAAAAACTGATTATGACTGATTATGTAAAGCACTGATTATATATGTTAAATACTTTTATGAAGCTTTTTGTGTCAGAAGCTATAGTGAGTAACATATTATAAGGTTATTATGCTATCATGACAATGTATGTAACACTTAGTTCTTTTGCATAGGTTGCATCTATGCTCTGGTGTCAAAACAGTTGCTGACATAAACTTGTGACATCTCTGGTGACTTTAATTCAATTAAATTCAATTCAATTTATCTTTATTTGTATAGCGCTTATACAATGTAGATTGTGTCAAAGCATGGACGTTTATAGTGAATTGAAACAGTGTCAGTTCAGTTTTCAGTGTTGAAGTTCAGTTCAGTTTAGCTCAGGTCAGTGTGGGTTAATAATCACTACTGAGAGTCCAAACACTGAAGAGCAATTCCATCGATGCGCAGCTCTACAAATCCCGAACCATGCAAGCCACTTTAGCAAGCTGGCAGAGAGCCAAAAATAACAGAACCACCTAGAGTCCAAGGATGGTCAAGAGTTTAAAAGAGGCACCTAGGGGTGTTTTAGAGAATCTGTAAAAACAAAGAGACTTGAGGAATTGTCCAGGAGAGACTACAGAATGCTCTAAGGTCTGCTCTGCACCGTCTCGGCTTTATTATGGAGAATAAAGTCTTTTTTTCTGGTATCCAAAAACCTCCAGTATGATATTGCCTCATTGATTGTCGTCAATCACGACAAATGGCAACCAACGTGGAGCACAACAATTTCTCTCTATAATTTAAGCCTACAATGCATAATTCTAGCCAACTTATTTTATATAGATTTTTTAATTAATTTATTTATTCAATAGATAAAGTTTTACAAAACTTACAAAAGCAATGTATGTCTTCTCTGACAAAGCTATGTATGTCTTCAAGAGCTATGCAGTTTCGGATTTATATTTGGTGACGATGTCTGTGGGTGTCAAAATTAAAGTGCGCATTTTCGCTTATGATAAAAATTTTGTTGAAGTTTTTTAAATTGTCAGTTGTATTTAAATAAAAGGGTTTGGCAAACTGTATTTTTCCGTCCTTAAAATAGCAAAAGAGGATTCAGACATGTCCTTAATACTTTTGCACCTCACGCTTTAGACCAATGGTCTCAAACTCAATTCCTGGAGGGCTGCAGCTCTGCATCCACTGCACTTAGCTTCAACCAGCTCCAACTCACACCTGCTTATTAATCCATAGTAGTCCAGAACACCTTGATTAGTTGGATCAGATGTGTTTGTTTAGGGTTGGAGCAAAACTGTGCAGAGCTGCGGCCCCCAGGAATCCAGTTTAAGACCTATGCTTTAGTCTTTGCGACTAGATTGTTAAAATAGAGCCCCTGATCTGTGGTGTCTGCTCAACTGTAATACAAACTCAGCATTGCATATCCTGCAATATGACAACTGCAGATGCGCACATTGCGATATCGATGCTGAAATGTTAATATTGTGCAGCCCTAACCCCACCTCTGCAGATGATTGACACCCGCTTCTATTTCATTGTGTATTTATGTGAACGTGAACACAGGGAGAACATGCAAACTCCACACAGAAATGTCACCTGGTCCAGCCGGGACTTGAATCCACTGAGTTTATCTTTAGATGAAAAACACTTACCCTGCATATTGCCCATTCAGCCAAAAACAATACACAGATTATTTGTATTATTTTTATTTACCCTGACCGCCCAGCCCTGTAATATAGTGAGATGTGCTCACCCAGGTGGCCGCTGAGAAGAAGGCAAAGGCCACCACTGCTTGAGCGGCATCGGCTGGGACGATCAATATTACAGTATTGGTTTTTGACCACAAATTAGCCAGGACGCAGAAACACACAAACCACAGAAACGTCCACACACCTGATAAGGAAGAGGAAACAATTAGTCCGTTAGTCCATCAGCTTAAAAAAAAAAACAAACAAAAAATGTTTCTGTCCATCTACTGAATGTCCAATCAAAAACATACACTGTAAACTAATCCATAAGAATGAAGCACTTTAATTCATCCAAGTAAACTGCATCATATATTGGTAAACACAGCAAATTAAATGTGCATCAACCAATGAGATTTGTTCTAGCCGTTTGCAAGCTTGAGATTGTTTCCCGTATTTGATGTGCTCTATGAAAATAATCAAACGATAAACTCAAAAGTTGTCAATAAAATATGAACATGTATTATGCATACGCATGATATCACCATTTTCATTTTTACATTGTTAATGTATTTTAAGTTTATTTATTTTTTATTTGATAATTTTTTTTAATGTTTTTTTGATGTTCTTTCCATATATATTGGGTTGTACAATGAAACTGAATCAATGGCCAATAGTGATGCATGGATGGAGGTTATATTTGCAGGTGCTACGGATAATCCGTGGGTCGGTTAATAAAAAATACATTATGATTAATTGCGGGTGGATGTTTAATAATTAACTGATAACGGCAGGACATTCTACTGTTCTAATAACTGAATAACTCCGTATATATTGGTTTATTCGAGTCAGAGGGGGGTATCAGGCATGTTAAAAAGTAAGTTGTTTGTGGAGAAGTGCTTAACGTTACTGGAGATGTGAATCGTTTTAAATGATTCAGTTCGATTTGGTTAACTAGTTCAAATGGTACACTTAGAAGATCCGGTTGAAAAAAACGATTCGTTCACGATAACGATCACTAATACAGACATAAAACCCATTATTGGGCACAAATGTGTTAAATTAATACTTTTAAGTGTCTGCTGAAGTTGTATTCAATGCTCCCACTGTGCTGCTGTCATGTCCACTCGTTGTTTTTGTCGCAGGAGCAACAGCGAGGATGATTTGCTTGATCTGTTCAATGGCATCAGGATTACAAACTCTGAGGTGCCGTACGGGTCAAACACTTGTCGTAAAACTGGGAGCACGAAGCGAATAAATTTACTTCTCAAAGGCTTACAGTATGTATTCGATACATTTACGAAGATGAAAATGAAGGACGTTTTTGCTATAATTTTAGTTAAAGTTAGTTTTGTATATGCACAATACAGTTTCAGTTAATTCATTTTATTTTTATTTCAGTTAACGAAAATGTTTTTTCAATACTAGTTTTCGTTTCTTCATTTGTTTTCATTAACCATATTTACCTTGCCACATTGGACAGCGTTTTCAAAAAGATACGTTGTCGTTGCTTGAAATATGCCATATCAGTGAGGACGGAAAGCCAAAACGGAGAGAAAAATATGCAGTTTTAAACAAAAATGTATTAGTGTGGACATGGCCTTACGCAAATTCTCCTAACTCTGTTTTAAAATTTGGCGCCAGTTTATCAGGAAGTGACGATTTTGTGCTCTTTCAGTCACTGGATAGTAATGCTGCTTCATTCGTAAATCTTTTATGCAATATTACAGTATAGCGCATGAATTTGACATCTTTGAATGGAAACATAGGTAGTGACTAATAAAAGACATGAAAAAAACAGTTCTAATTCTTACCAGAGAAAACAAGATCACCCAAGACGATGTATTTTCTGTCTTTGGCATTGCTGATCTGCGGAAAGTATGCATCCAGCACAATAAATGCAACGCTGGCCAGGAAAGCCAAAATTCCAATACCGATCGCATAGCTACAAGCACTGTCGTTCTCATTGAACATGCATGTAGTGTCACCTCCTTCATGATGATTTGTGTAGCCCTCATTGATGATGGTAGCAAATACCACAATGGAGAACAGCTGGGATGGAAGGAAACAAAGTAGGAGTTAGAGAATGTCTTCAATAGTACATCATCACACACACACACAGAAAAGGCACTACTATTTGGTGATCTGCATCTATTAAAAGATTTCATGTTAGTAATTTTGACTGCCGCTTGGACGTTCTCACAGTGAACGTTATTCAATTGCCCAATATACTCACAACAAATATAGTTTCCATTCTTTCATTAGATGTAATAGATTGGGAATACGTGTACAGCCATATACTGACAATTATGGTTCAACAATATATAGAAAAATTATTAATATTTCAATATTTCTAAATGCAACTTTCGAGGTATGATACATTTAATTAATTTTGTGTGCAGCATACATATGTTTATCCAGATTTGACCAATCAGATGGGGCCTTACTATCTTACTATCTAAACCCATCTCCCAGTAGGTGTTGTTCTGCTGTTATTCGAAATGGCGAGAATCGAGACAAGAGGAAAATGACAGACTTTTAAAGTTTGAATGTTTGCACTTTTTATCCTATATTATAGTTAATTGGATCCAAAAAATGTATATATTGCCTGTTTATTTAAGCTGGATTGTTAATGGGTTTTAAAAATAATAATTAATAAAAATAGCATATAATATTACAAGAAATATTGTCAAAGCAATGCTCAACAGCAATATCGCAAATTTTCCCAGTACTGTGCAACCCTGCTTACAATCTGTTTACATTTATGATTAATGTTTAGATGAATATGTAGATATGTGTTCTGCTTTTTCCTCTCAGTAACAAATTCAACACAAAAAAAAAAAAAAAAACTGCAGTACGGAAAGCATCCGGTCATTGCGATATGGATGTTTGCACAAGCTCTGCAATTCACAGTGTCATGTCGAAAGATGAGCTCTTTAAAAACACACATATGATAGTTTGTTTGTTACGCATATTTAAGACTAACATCTTAAGACTAACTATGTCAGGCCATACATTTAATTAATCCTTTTTCTCTGCACAACACATTGGCATTATAGTACAGAAATTGAGGTAAAGTTGGTTATATATTTGCACGTTCTGACTTTCTCCATGATATAACGTTAATTTCAGAAAAGTATCATTTGCAAATTCTAAGTATGACATTAGCAGCCAATTATTATCAAAGCACAACATCGTTCACAGTAGTGCTAATGTTGTTTTGAAGTCATACTTGCATGAGATTTCAGACCAAATATTCAAAGTACCATATAGAGACCATGTCACAAGTTGTCACTGTTCAAAAATGAATGAATGTGTGAACATAAAACCAACTTTACCTCAATAGTACAGAATGGCTAGCTGACCATTTTACATCAGAAAATGTCTATTTTTTCAAGTTTTATCTTACAAGCTGAAAAAATAAAACTTTTGGTCACTTTAAAATATACTTTTACAGAATATATAACAAAATGGATGCGTTGGTTGTTTAAAACATGCAGTAAGCAAACAAAAAGTAAAACGTCCAGTAAAAAGACTAGTAAAAAGTAAAAAGACTAGATAAAGCAGAATTACGTCAAAAATACTAGCATTTTAGAATCTAAATCTATGGCTTTCATTTATTCCCTACTGAAAAACAACTTAAACCAGCCTAAGCTGGTAAGCTGGTTTTAGCTGGTTGACCAGCCTGGTTTTAGAGGGGTTTTGGCCATTTCTAGGCTGGTCTTAGCATCTTCAGGCTGGGTGATGACAAGCTAAAACCAGCTTGACCAGCCAACCAGGCTGGGAGCCCAGCCAAAATCAGCTATGTCCAGCTTAAACCAGGCTGGTCAAGCTGGTTTTAACTGGTCATTTTCCAGCCTGACCAGCTAAGACCAGGCTGGAAATGGCTGGAAACCACCCTGGAGTTGGCCAAAACACCACCAAAAACAGGCTGGTCGGCCAGCTAAAACCAGCCAACCAGCCTAAGCTGGTTAAAGCAGTTTTTCAGCAGGGTTTATTATCATTTCTTATTATTATTAATATTTAAGCAATAGCGCTGCCTACTATCTTTTTCATGAAATGTTTTGCAGTAAGTAAAGTTAGGCTGAACTTCAAATTCAATGACATTCATGGCTAAATGAGCTTTGTTATAATGAAAAAAGTTTATACTAGATAGAATACACGAATATAAGACAATTGTTGGGCCTACTTTTCATTGTGAAACATGAACAGTAAGCGAACAAAAAACACATACAAGTTGCAGAATTAGGTTGGTTACTAGCATTTTAGAATGTAAATTTATGGCTTTTGTTTCTTATTATTATTTCTTATTATTAATATTTAATTAATAGTGCTGTCATAAGCCTACAAACCTTTTGGTGAAATGTTTTGCTGACATGTAATTGCAATAGAAAGTTATGCTAAACTTCAAAGTCAATGACATTTACACACGGCTAAAAAGAGCTACAGTACACGTTGTTATGACGAAAAGGAGTTAAAATTTTTACACAATGTACGCGTTGTAACTTTAGCTGTATTAAAATACACCCCAAAAAACAAACAGCAACAAAAAAACAGGCAGAGCTAATGTTGACATCTTGAGTTTCCCCGTGTTAACAAGTCACATGAGGCACAGATCGACAACATCATCAAACTGCCAAACTGCCGCTGCCATATGGTATGGTATGCTTGGGTCAGTGGTTTGTTTTGCTACCAAACCTGTTAAACTAGCATAGTTTGAGGTCAGAGGAATTATCACAAACTTTCTTTTGGCATGAGCACTAGCGCTCGGTAAGCTAACGATGACTCTGGTCTCACCCAACAGAACAGCCGGACGATAGTTTGCGTTTGTTTTATGAAGCTCCAGAAATCAAAGGCTCCCCCGGCCAGCGATGCTCCATAAGCACTCGACTCCATCTCCGCGTTTGTGCCACCCAAGGGTCCGTGTCGGTCAGGGAGTCCGCAAATTGCCCCGCTTGATATGGGGATTTACTTTCACACTTGTTTCCTGAAAGTTGTGCGCCACCCTTCAAGGAAGTACACGTCACTTCAACACACCACACGAGCTTTGCCACAGGCGGTGGGTTATGATAATATTTAACCAGCACACAGTCAAGTCAAGAGACCTCCTGAATGTCAAACAAACTCTATCTATCTATCTATCTATCTATCTATCTATCTATCTATCTATCT
>CAIGQZ010032580.1:5097687-5129913 GCA_903798205.1 Danio tinwini | reverse complement strand
TATCTATCTATCTATCTATCTATCTATCTATCTATCTATCTATCTATGTCTATAAATCTAATGATTTTTTACTATACAAACACCATTAACACATTACAAATCACAACATTTTAACCATTAAAACAGTACATTTTAATTGTTCAAACATTGTGATTGATTGGTTTTAACAATCCACAAACTCCAATCCACTTCTGGACCATTATAGTTTCCATTAAAACCAGTGTAATATATAACCACTACAAAATCTACAACAGCTTCCACTGTTTTTTTCTCCAGCAGGTTTGTTAATAATAGCTCATGTAGTCTGTCATTCTGTGTTAATGCTACAATCCTGCAGGGTTCAGTAGTCAGCAGCTATTTCACATATGCCATAAACACGCTGAAATATTGATGAGCCTTTGAGTTTTGTGTTGAACTGTTTGTTTGGGTGTAGGCCTTGGTTTCCTCACAGCTCTGTGATCTCACTGTGGAAGTATTGTTTGAGGACTGACCACGTGGCTCAGTCAAAGTGACTCACAGACACATTATAGACCTGCACTACAATTTTTAACAAATAATTAAGTAAAACACCAAAATATTTTAATAACTATTTAATCTTTTTTAATGATCTTTCAGTTGCTCGTTCAGAAGTCTTACAGTGAATGTATTACAGTTTTTCTCAGTGGCTTTGGTGCATTTGTCACAACACTATTTACATTTGTATAACAGTTAAAGCATTTCTCAAAACAGTTAGTCATTTGTGCACATCACAGTAGCAGTTTCTCATTCCTTCCAACAAATTGCAAATGCTTTTGGACATGCATCAATTGCTTTCATACAACTCTTTGCTGTTTTATAACATTATCATTTGCTTATGTACGGAAGTCCTAAGAGGCCATGTATTAAAATATTTGTTATTTCTTGTTTTGTCGTGATCACGACTTATCCAATTATCTCGTGATCTTGACATATCAACTCGTTTTCTCGTGATCTCGACATAACAAAAAGTTATGTCGAGATCACAACTTATTTTTTTGTTTTTATTTAGCTATTTATGTATTAATTATTATCATTATTATTATTAATATCTGGCAAATGTCTGGCCAGAGAGTCTGCAACGGCCCTGCGAACAGGGAAAGAATAGCCCAACTGCAAACGTGCATTTGTGCAACACGTTAAAGGCATTCAGAACAACCATAATATAAGAGCAAACGCTCTTCAATAGAAACGCTATATTCAAGTATATGATTATATACAATTATTTACAATAATATTCCACAACTGTTACCATTTTAAGGCAACTATATGGCGCAAAATAAGTTGTTGCATGCATGAATTAAATTATGAAGATCCTGCTCTTGCTTTGATCCTTTCCACAGTATTTCTTTAAAAATAAGCCATATAGAGTTGCTTTAAAATGGTAACATTTGAGGGAATATTATTGTAAATAATGATATATAATCATATGCATGAATATAATTATGAATGTACATTAATCAGTACATTTCATATTATGGCTGTTTTGAACGCCTTTAATGTGTTGCACGAATGCGTGTCTGCAGTAATTCTCTCCCTGTTTGCAAGGCCGGTGCAGACTCTCTGGCCAGACATTTGCAGATATGAATAATAATAATAATAATAATAGTAATAATTAATACATAAATAAATAAATAAAAGCAAAAAATAAGTCATGATCACGACATAACTTTTTGTTATGTTGAGATCATGACAAAACAAGAGAAAAAAATATTTTAATGCATAGCCTCTTAGGACTTCCTTACTTATGTTCAATTCAATTCACTTTTATTTTTATAGCGCTTATACAATGTATATTGTGTCAAAGCAGCTTCATTGTAGTAAATTGAAACAGTGTCAGTTCAGTTTTCAGTGTTTAAGTTCAGTTCAGTTTAGTGTGGTTTAATAATCACTACTGAGAGTCCAAACACTGAAGAGCAAATCCATCGATGCGCAGCTCTGCAGAACCATGCAAGCCAGTGGCGACAGCGGCGAGTCAAATGTCATGTCAGTCAAAATGAACTAAACTTGTGGATGCTGAATAGTCATTCCATTCATTCATTTTCTTGTCGGCTTAGTCCCTTTATTAATCTGGGGTCACCACAGCGGAATGAACCGCCAACTTATCCAGCACAATTTTACGCAGCGGATGCCCTTCCAGCAGCAACCCATCTCTGGGAAATATCCACACACTCATTCACACTCATACACTACGGACAATTTAGCCTAGCCAATTCACCTGTACCGCATGTCTTTGGACTATGGGAGAAACCGGAGCACCCGGAGGAAACCCACGCAAATGCAGGGAGAACATACAAACTCCACACAGAAACGCAAACTGTCCCAGCCTGCGACCCAGCGACGTTCTTGCTGTGAGGCGACAGCACTACCTACTGCGCCACTGCGTCGCCTAGTCATTCCATATAAATCTAATAGTCCTCATTTCATTACTTGAGTCATTACATACAAAAATGCTGTCAAAATCTGTCAAGCAAATTTAATAAATTTAATAAAAAATTATTTCCTGAAAATGTCTTCTAATTTGAACAATTTCATGAAGGATTTACAGACTTGCGTATGTTGTATGTTCAGTTGTAATATGTCCTGCCATATTGTTTACAGTTGTGCACAGCTCTACCCAAAGGAAGTTTATGCTTGTTGTAAATACCCACATAGCAAATGTTTTCGGGCCCAGCTCCGGGCCACACAATACGTTGTCCCTCGGCCCAAGTACCGCAAAGAATGACGGTCCTGAAGTGGCCCATAACTGGATTAAAGACAAGGGCCACACATGGGCCATAACCGGCATGAATCTCAAGCAATTTATCACCCTTAACTGGCCCTGGACTGGGCCAAAACAGGTTTATTATTGGTACCGATTCTCAGCTGTAAGTTTATAATTTAACCAGAAACACAAAAAAACTGAGCCATAACCCAGCCTAATGTTGCCTAAACAATGTGAACAATCGCTACACTGATCTGGGCCACACACCTCCCATCCACAACTGGCCCAAATGTAGTTTGCCGTCATGCATGCAGTGCCATCATTGCCATGCATGGCCCACATTTGGCTGACATTATGCATGCCAGTGCCGGCAACACGCCAGCAGTGCCATAATGAGGCCACATTTGGGCCAAGTCCATTTGCTATGTGGGTAAGGGTGTATTTATTCTTTGCACAATGCTGTGAATAGATTAGAATTGCAAAGAGCATATGCAGTAAAAATGTGAAACACACATATTTAGTGTCTTGTACTCAGATACCTCACTAAATGTAGTAACTGTAGTTTTCAAATGGCTGTGCAAATAGTATATAGTGCTGTTTAGAGGAAGAGTCACCAAAATCTGACTTTTTTGCATTGGAAAAAAATTATAGAGTAAAGTGTCATAATGAAAACATGACAAAGCCATTTGACTATCTTGTTCACATGGCATCAGACTTTTCATCTTGATGACACTGACACTTTCATTGACATGAATACTTGCTTTTAAGGAATGAGCTATCTATTTTGAGCAAGTGACGCTTTTGCAGGTTGTCAACTAGGTTTTGCAGTTTGTATTAATTGTTTTGAGAAATGCAATAACTGTTGTGCAAATGTAAATAGTGTTGTGTAAAATGCACCACAGCTACTGAGAAAAACTGTAATATGCTAATATCTATATCCCCTAGGTGGCGCTATTAATCTTTACAATTGTAATGTTTCATTAAAGATTGTCAAATATTTTTAAGTGATATCATTATAGAGCTGTTGTAGATTTTAGAGTTATTGTGGGTTACTCCAATGCAGGAACCCCATAAAATATTTAGAAAAAAAATATATATATATATATATATATATATATATATATATATATAATTATATATAATTGTCACTTTTAAATTAGCTTTTTTACCAAAACATTTTACAATGGAAAGTTTATAAATATCCAATATACAACAACAACAACACACACACACACACACACACACACACACACACACACACACACACACACACACACACTCACTCACACACACAATTTTGTTACTGAGAATTGTAGGGACTTTCCATAGACTTGAATTTATACTGACCAAAAGTTTCAGTCCTCAAATCAAACCACATTTAGAAAACCAGTTTTTTTAAACACATAGGAAGCTTAAGCTTAAATACTTTCAGATACAAACACATTTATATTTTAAATAAATTGATAATAAATTTAATAATGACTTTTGTGGGGATATTTGCTCCTTAAAATGCAAGTTAAAAATTAAAGAATTAAGTTACACAAAGTAAATATTTAAAAGGTAGCCTCGCACATACACACACACACACACACACACACACACACACACACACACACACACACACACACACAGATCAGTGACTTTTCCTATTGTTTTTATTATTAAGCTACAATATTTTGGTGCCCTAACCCTAAAGTCTTTAGTTTTTCAAGTTCAATTTATTTATAGAGCACATTTAAAAACAGTCACAAGACTGACCAAAGTGCTGTACACACGACAAGTCAAAAATAAAAAGACAGAATACAAAACAGAAATAAGACAAGAGAAACGTCTGAAAAATGTAAGAAAGTAACAGTAGAAAGGACTATTAAAATAATATTAAAAAGCCAAGCTAAAAAGGTAAGTTTTAAAAAGAGATTAAAAAAAAGATAGTGATGGAGCCATCCTAATATCAAGGGGCAAGGTGTTCCACAACCGAGGACCTGCCACAGAGAAAGCTCTGTCTCCTCTACGTTTCAGTCTGGACTGAGGAACTAAAAGAAGATTTTGATCACTTGACCTATAAGAGATCTCACAGGAGTGTAAGGATGAAGCAGCTTTGAGAGATAAGATGGGGCTAGATTATAGAGGGATTTATATACCAGTAAAAATTTATTCTGAATTGGACAGGCAGCCAATGGAGGCCTCTTAGAAGAGGGGTAATGTGGTCATATTTTCTGCTATTACAAATAAATCTAGCAGCAGCATTTTGGACCAACTGAAGGTGGGAAATTTGTGATTTTGAAATGTCACAGTAAAGTGCATTGCAGTAGTCTAACCGTGATGTAATAAAAGCATGGACAGCCATCTCTAGAGTGGTGGGATTTAAGAAAAGTTGACTTTGGACAGCAAACAAAGTTGATAAAAACTGGAACCAATAACCGAACTGATCTGTTTATCTAGTTTCAATGACTCATCAAGGATGACACCCAGATTGCGGACACGGGGGGGATCTGAAGGCAGATAAGCAGCCCAGATCTAGGCAAGTGGCCTGAACGTTATCAGTAGGGCTAAAGACAATCACCTCTGTTTTATCCTCATTTAAAGATAAAACATTGTGGGATAGTCAGATTTTGATCTCATCCAAGCACCTTAATAGGGTATTAAGAGCGAGAGGGTCATTCCTCTTAATACATAAGTAAATCTGGGTGTCATCAGCATAGAAATTAAAAGACACCCCATGATTTCTTAGAATGGCCCCTAGCGGAAGCATATATAATGAAAAAAGTGAGGGAGCTAAGAGCCTTGAGGGAGGCTCAAACCACAAGTGAGGTCAGCAAACGAGGATGAGAAGTTACCTAGTTTAACTGAACATTTTCTATCAGATAGAAAAGACTTAAACCACTTAAGGACTGTGCCTTTCAAGCCCACATCTGACTCTGAGGAGGGCCATTTCAGTGCTATGAGCCATTTTGAACCCAGACTGAAAGATTTCAGTGATAGAGTTGCTTTTTAAAAGAGAGTGCATGCAATTGAACACTCAGCCTTTCAAAGCGTGTTATTTGTTCTATTTAGACTACTCAATTTATATTTAAATAAGGGAAACATCCAATTATTTAAAGCTATTTACCAAGCTTTGCATGAAGTCAGTGCTGGCATGGTGGCTTAGTGGTTAGCACTATCGCCTCACATCAAGAAGGTTGCTGGTTCGAGTTCCAGCTGGACCAGTTGTGTGGAGTTTGCATGTTTTACCTGGTTGTTCCGGTTTACCCTAAACTCTCAGAAATAATGATACCAGAGCTGTCACTGGGGTGGTACCTTTTCAAAAGGTACAAATTTGTACCTAAAAAGTCCATATTAATACCTCAAGGGTACATATTGGTACCTAAAAAGTACAAAAGTGTTCCTTTTAAAATTTGTTGGTACTAATTTATACATTTGAGGTACCAATATGGACCCTTCAAGTACAAGTATATATATATACATATATATATTAGGGTTGCACAGTTTACCGATACTTTGGTAGCACCGCGATACTATGGCTCCAAAATACTGGCGGTCCCACTGTAGTTTGTAAACAGTATTATCAACATAACGGTTCCACAATATATACAATAGATAAGTCACCAAAATGCTCAAACATTTGTGCCAGAAAGTAATCAATAGACCACTTTATTTTTTATTATTGCAATAACAACAAAAGAGTCAGAATATATGCAAAAAGCAGAGAAAGTCTTCAACAATAAGGGAATTCTGAATTAAATTAAAGAATTATGACATATAAAATATAGTATTTCTGAAAATTAGCTTTATTTCGTAGATTTAAGTTATGATTTATTACAGTATCGCAGTACTACTTGGTATTGTGATACTTCAGCTGGTATAGTATCGTGGCCTTATATAAATATATATATATATATATATAAGAGAGAGAGAGAGAGCAAGTAAAGGAAGAGGTATTGTTACTGAAAAGCCTGGTTTTAGACCACAATAATTGATTAGTATGTTGTAGAGTCACCTTTTGCAGCCAATTCAGCATCAATTCGTTATATGAATGACAGATGCAAGTCCTGCACAGTGGCCAGATGGATATTGGGCCATTCTTCTTGCAGTGGCCAGGTCACTATGTGATGCTGGTGGAGGAAAACATTTCCTGACTCGCTCCTCCAAAACACAAAGTGGCTCAGTAATATTTAGATCTGGTGATTGTGCAGGCAATGGGAGATGTTCAACTTCACTTTCATGTTCATCAAACCACTCTGTCACAAACTGAAGGCTGCTCAAATTTAGCTGTGAAACCTCCAACACTAAATTGGACGGTGTTTCAGTTTCACTGTCCAACCCCTATTTATAACATGTTCAAATTCTTACAAAGGTACTCTGCACTTAAAAGAATTTTTGTGTTGTGTCTAGCTGTTGAGTTTGTGGGAAGACATTTGGCAGTGATTATTACCATCATAAGATGTATTAAAACAGTATTTATATAATTAATTAAGTTTTATTTCATGATACAGGCACTTTTTTCACATGAACAAAAGAAAAAAAGTGCATTTTAGCATCTTGTCTCGTGAACCCAGTTTTGTGTCTTGTCTTGTCTCGTGGGATATTTGTCTTGTCACACAACTATATACTCATTGAAACATACTACAATTTTGACAGACTAATTCTATTTCTGAATACAGTTTCTGAAAGATAGTACATGAATTGGGATGTAAGCTGAATGCTTTAATGATAACAGGAGCTTGTAACAGCAGCTGCAATGTAGTCATGACTTAAGCACTTGACTTTTTCTCATTCATAACGAATGTGAGTTGATCATCTTTGTATATTTTTGGTTGGCTCAGTTTTCAAGAGTTCACACTTAGCTGATGATTGATAATAATGCTTGCTTGGCATGCTGTCCTGCGAGAGAGCCCTGAGCTTATGAGAGCCTCGAGCCCTGGCCACTCTCCCATTAGCATGGCAAGAGGGGAGTTTGAGCTCAGGTAGATCTAGATTAACTCCTCCGACCTATTTCTGGCTAATGACAGATATAAAATGGCTATGGAGAGATGTACACTTGCTAAGAGCGTGGCTATGATATCAATTTGGTATGTTCAATTAACTTAGGTATGGGCTGTGGGAGGAAACCGGAGAAGCTGCGGAAAACCCACGCGAGCACTGGGAAAACGAACAAACTCCGCACAGAAATGTCAACTGGTTTAGTAGGGACTTTAACATGAGACATTGCTAGTCACTGGGCCGCCGTGTCACCCATCTGGAAAGGAGGGGGAGTAATGGTGGGTAAGGGGGGGATTTTTCAAGACAAAGAAACTGAGATAAGAAAACTCAGGTTATTTACAAGCGGCAACCTCCCGCTCTCCCTCGGGAAGCCAATATGGAAGTAACTAAAACTGCAATTCATCGACTCACCTTTGGGGCCTGGCTCCAGGAAATCCAGATGTACTCTGACTGCATTGGTAAATTGGCCAATTTTACAGCGGATAAAAACATGTTTACAGCCTGGCACAAAATATTGTTTTGGTGCATATAGCTAATATTACCCTTCGTGACAACTGTGCGGGGGGTGAATTTTTTTATAACTCATCCATTTTGTTTATATTAACTTTTATTAAGTCTGCATAATTAAAGGCATGGCCACTTGAGTGACAGCTAGGTCTCGCTGCTTGCTGTCTCGTCACATCAGCTGATTCCAGCTGATTAGTCACTGATCTCTGCATATTCATTGTATTTTATGTTTTGTTTTATGTGGCTTTACAAAGTCAATTGCCTTTTGGGATTATTTCCTACAATTATCATATAATATAGCATGCTGTGTGCACTAAATTGTGCTCACAGACCATTCAAGTTGCTTCCATTTCCCAGGTGAGTGAAATGATATACGTATATACTATCTCTATAAATGTATTAGTTTTATTTAAGATCATTTATAATGTTTTTTAGACCTGTAATGCACTCCAGAATCTGACAGATTGATTAGCTGTAGGCTCTAGAACAGTCATCTGAATGAAAGTCATCTGGATTTCATCAATAGCCTTGCATTCACTAACACAGACTATATTTTAAGTGTTTGAAAGTAATTTGTGTTTTCCTCCTGTTGAAAAACGTCATAAGAACAATGTTTAGTGCCTCAATGTATTACAACAGTGTTATTAAAAGTCTAAACACTTTATTTATATAGTGTACAACCAAGCACATGGTGTCAGAACACAAACGAGTCGCAGGTAATGAAGTATTAAGCATTTCTCCCTAAGAAAAGCCTGTCTAAGCAAAATGCTAGCAGGCGTCTGTAGCTCCGCTCACGCTCCGTCTTTTTGTCCTTGTTTGGTATCCCCCAGTCGGTGCGATGACGTGTGAAAAAAATGGCGACGGTTGGCCACGCCTACTTTTAGCTTCTTTTGCATTCTTCAGAAACCTATGGGTGACGTCACGGATACTATGTCCATATCTTTTACAGTCTATGGTTATTTCTAGTGCGGTGTATCTCACTAGTGGTACACAGGCTTCCTTCTAGTGGCATGCGGAGGAATCGCTGAATAATTAAAGTAAAAAAGGAACACACTTTTAACCCTTTGACGCATTTGATAACACCGATGTGATCAGTGAAATGATTTTAATAGGCTAAACCTTTTATTTTATTTTCAATTTTCTAATCTTTTGTATGTTACCATTTGAAGCTAATCTCCTCCCCATATTTGCAACTGTTGTTGGCAGCATTTCCCGTATTTTTATTTCCCAATGTTGACATGGTTTAATGACTTGTTTTTCGGACACACAAAGCCTACTCTAACGAACAGTAAGCAGATCTAATTTCTAATTTAAATATGTAAATCCAAAACATATATTTCAAATACAAGTTAATGTTTAGATTTTAAAGATATACAAATAACTCATATGTACATGCAACACTTATTTCAAAATGTATCAAAACATATGAATATGATGACATATAGCCGATATTTATGAGGTCCGAGGAACATTTCCTGGTTTTGATGAAGAGGCTACTTTATGATAATACTTCACATTTAAGTACAGCAGTTTTCTTTTAACTTTTTAGGAACAGTGCCTTTTAGAAGAACATTTTAATTCAATTATTTATTTTTTACCTGAAAGCACAGTGTAGTGTTAATGTTCAAACTATTTATAATATTTAAAGTGTCTGACAATAATAAATATTCATATTAATAGGAATTAATATGCCTCGTTTTTTAACTGTGCAGAGCTGTAGCTGCTTAATTAGACCTACTACGCTGCACTCTCAGAAATGAAGGTACACAAGCTGCCACCTGGGTGGTACCTGTTCAAAATGTACACATTTGTACTTAAAGGGTCCATATTGGTACCTCAAAAGTATATATTAGTACCTACAATTTTAAGAGGAACTTTTTTGTACTTTTTAGGTACTAATATGTACCCTTGAGATATTAATATTGAGCTTGTAGGTACAAATTTGTACCATTTAAAAAGGTACCACTCCAGTGACAGCTTGCGTACCTTTATTTCTGAGAGTGTACTGTATTGTAATACTGGTCATTATGGTGGTACTTGGAGAGACATTTTTTTTCTGAGGTGGTACTTAGTGAAAAAAGTTTGAGAAGCACTGTAAAGCTGCGGTCACACTGGACTTTTCACCCCATAGACTTCCATTCATACGCACGCAAATGCGTCAGACCAGAAACGCAGGGTCATGCGTCAGGTTTCGCATTTTGCTTAGGTGCAAAGTTCAAGCTTAGTGAACTCTGACCTGTGAAATCGCATCAATCAGGGATCAAAACTTGACCTCTCTGTACAGAAATTTAAAACATGGAGCAATCGCTCGCTTTTTTAATGCCTAATCATCTTGTTTAATCCCGTCCCTTATCGCAGCGCCGTACGACAGAATTTCACAAGCTCAAACTCTAGTGTGACTGCAGCTTTATAGTGAGTTAGGAATCATCCGATTGGTGAATTAACCATGCGCTGATGCGAAACCAGCTGTGAACAATCATAAGCATGTGGTCCTCTTGAAATTAGTTTATAAATAAACTTCACTTGCTGTGTAATGCAGGTTTAATTCATGCACATTATAAAGATTCAATCCTCAATTCTTTCTCTCTCTTTTTTTGATTTGAGCAGAGAAAATGTCTTTGGTCTGACCGATATATAAATAATTGTTTTTCTTTTTAGCGCAAGTTTTTTTTTCCATTGTGAGGGCTGCTGTTGGTGTTTGTGGGTACAGTATATTCAAACACTGTCATGATGACAGTATTTTTAATGCGCATGCGTCTTCATACTATAACATAGTTGTGAAAAACCACAGTGTTCTGTGGCCTTAAACACAGTTACACTCACCGACAGCTTGCATGCTGTATTTTACATTTAAAAACTGTGATGTTTGTTTATTTAGTAATATGATTTATGAACAGAGTAGGATGAAGACCAAAATATAATATACTAGCGTTTATGTAACCTACATTTGACTATCTGCACATTGATTTCAGCTGTGTGCCATTTTCCTTTATACTTTTGTGTATTTAAGTGTCCATAAATATAATATATAATCATAAATATGATCTCTCTGACATTATTTAAACACACTGACAGTAGTTAAGCAAAAAATGTTGTGTAAATATGTTATTTAAACTTATTGGTAGCATCTCACATAGCAAAATTTCTTTGGCCCAGCTCTGGCCCACACAATCAGCTTTTGTTTGACCCACATGCCGCGGTGAATTATGGTACATGACTGGACCAAGTCTGGCTTTCATATAAGGGCTAAACATGGACCATATCTGGGCCTAGTCTTAGTCAAGTTATTAACCCATAACCATACCAGCCAATGTTCATTAATTAATTTTCTTTTCGGCTTAGTCCCTAAGGCGGTTCATTCGCCACAGCGGAATGAACCGCCAACTTATCCAGCAATTTGACACATGCAAACCACTTCAGAAATGTTCTAACCAACAGCCCCATGTCATATACAGTACAGATACTTAATAAATAACCTACTATAAATTAAAAGCATTAATGTATGCTATGTTTTTTGTTTTCGCAAGCTTTGGAGATGTAACGTAAATTCTGTAAAAACCCCTGATCCATCACTTTTAATGTTTGCGAGGAGTTTTCATTGTTGATAAATGATGACAGTTCCCAGTCTTTGACATAATGAGTTACAAATCCATATGGAACAGTTAGTTAAAAGTGACATTGTGTCTTCAGTTTCATGCTCAGATGCTTTGCACTGACACAACAGGAGTATCCAGCCTGATCTCACGAGGAAACGCAAGTATTTTACGTTTTGTCAGTTTAGTGTTTAATTTGTACGAATTCGTACGAGTTGAGTCCTACGAAAATTTGCGATTTAAAAAGGAGGCTTGTCACCCAACCGTCATTGGGTTATGAGCAAATCATACTAAATGGTATGAATTAGATCGTACGAATTCATACGAATTAGCCACTAAATCAAAAAGCTACGAATTGCCGTGAGATTGTGTTGGAGTATCGCACCCGAGTCCAACTGATTTGCGCTCTGACCCACCGTTTCCAACCGAACCAGGGCTGGCCAACCGAACTCATAGAGCGCTCACACTAATCAAATGAAGTGGGATTTGCAGGTCAAATCAATAGTATCTGGATGCAGACTTGGATGTGTAAGCTGAGACTGCATATTTCAGAGACGCAATGTCAGACACAGTGCACTCAATGGAGCTAGTGACCTCACTGTGAGGGGTAGGGTTAAGAGGCTTTGTGCAACCGCACTCGGGCTGCATCCAGAACGTTCTCAGTCAAATGAGCTTGGCATGACTCAGATAGCCTATACACTTTACACCTGGTCACTTCATGCATTTGTTTTTCTGATCAGATAGCTATCAATTTCTATAAAGGATAGGTGTAAATGGCGTTTGAAACACATTAGAGACTGATATAAATCAGAACGCTCAAACCCCAGGAGGTGGTGTAAAGCGAATTTTAGATGAAACCAGAGAAGTGCATCAGGTTGTTGAAATTTTGTTCCTGTCAAAAAGTACAAAAAATTAACACATAAAAGTGTGTTAGACAGCACGGTGGCTTAGTGGTTAACGCTGTCACCTCACAGCAATTAGGTCGCTGGTTCAAGCCCTGGCTGGGTCAGTTGACATTTCTGTGAGGAGTTGTATAGTATTACCTGCATTATATCTGATCTGGGATTGCATGTTTTTAATATAATTCATATTATATAATACATTTCTTGACCACTGCTTAGCCTCCAAATGAATGTTTAAAGGTGCTGTATGTACGTTTTTGGTTCTTCTAAAGTATAAACATACCATATTATGTGGCAGGTATTTAAGAAACATCCCAAGTGAACATACTTGTTTAACTAAATAAACAATGCTGAAGTCAGATATTCTGCTTTGAAAAAGTTTTTTCCCTGCTGGTACGCTGTCTTTGTTCAGGTAAATTTAACCTGCACAATGCCAGTTTAACCAATTGTATTTCAGCACTCCGGGTTGCCTTGTTGGAAAACAGCGTATTCCATTCATTCGTTCATGCAGAAAGGCTCTGAAAGCATGCATCCGTGACCAAAATGAACAGTATTAGATGTCGAAATGAGACAGATTCAGTTCCATATTAATTATTCCACATTATTAATTAGCAAATGATATAAATATTACGAAGGTAAACATTAGATGAGCAGATTACAATGTAACCGCATGAAGTGAACTATCTGCTGCTGCTTTCAGTATATGGCAATAAATGTCCTGTAAAATAGCATTCAAACTCACTTTGTTAGCATTTAGCGCTGAATAAAGCACACAAGGTTTACCTGAGGTGATCACTGTCATAGGTTTCTGTTGTTCACCTGTGAGAAATAGAAGTCGTTTCTTATAAATCAATTCAAGATGTGTCACAAAGATATACACAGGAGACCCAAATGCAAGTGAATGCAAGATGATTTATTAAAAGGGATAACAAGAGTCACAACTGGTATTGATCTCACCAAATATAGTGTGGGGCAAGTGTGCTCGCACCAGGAATCCAACCCGCTAAACATCTGTAATAGTTCATCCGAGAAACAGACCCGAAGTGAAGTCTCTTACTGATATCTCACCAGATATCATGGGAAAGGGGGAGGTTAGCGCTATGGAGCAACTCACAAGGAAATCGTCACGTTTACCAGCGATAAAGTTCATCAGAGTAGCGGATTCGGGATGAAGTCTCTCACTGATATAGTTGTCAGAGCAGGCAGTTGTAACAACATCAATGAAACGGAGACAAGAATAAGGTCCAAAAATATCAGACTTATGGCAAAACACCACCACCAGATCGGGCGAGAGCACCTAACAGGAAGCAGACACAGGAGTGAACAAACAACGGACTGGTAACGCTATCTACAAAACACTGAACATATATAGGCACGCTGTAAAGCGCAACAGCTGTGACTGATAGAAAACAGCTGAGAGATATGTGGTAACAAGACACGTGACAACCCAGCTGATGAATGTAAACACACACACACACGCCACGCGGTGAAGATAAACCCAAACAAACACACCCACTTCCCCCACACACACACATGCAAAAAGAACAGATAGATCCACAACCGTGACAGTTAGAACCAAAACTCCTTTTAATATGGAGAATATTCCCTCTATTGCGTGTCGTTGCTTTTATTTAGAACACAGTTTAAATCACTCGCTCCTGTACTCAATCTGGCATCCCGTGCTTCAGTTTGTTTTGATCCAGGAGTGCAATACCTAGTTCAACCACTGGGTGTCAAACTTACATACTGTACCTTTAATGCTGTCTGAATGAATTTTAACACATTGTTGCTAACCACTCATGACAGACTTATCAATAGCTAGTATGAAGGATTTGTTGTCATTTTGTATTGTTGAAACCAAACTTTAAAATATGCTGAAATGTTTGAAAAGGTGTTTGTGAAGCTCTTGTTGGGAGATTACAGAGAGAAGTACACTGAAAAAAAACCAACATAGGCTCATTCTGAAAACGTTGCCCTATTTACGTTTCTGGAGATTGCATATTATGTAGCCAGAGCTACGTATGGCTGCATTTCCTTTTTCAAACGAATGCTACAGTGTGGTATAACGCCGTTCCTTTTCACGCTACCAGCTGACCGCTTACCTCCGTATGGACGGCTTTCCCACTGTTACCAGTTTGTCCAGTTAGCTCGCCATGTTCGTCAGTGGACTTGAGTTGCAGAGAGGAGTTGACAATGACGATGGGGTTTGAGTATGGCGAAGAACGGTTCCAGAAATCAGGTAAGACAAAGTCCAAAAAAATATATAATAAGTAAATAACAGGGTGAGAATGTAGTAAAATCTGAAAACGTGGTAAAAACCAGGCAAGGGATTTTTCTTTTTCTGGATTGCTTTTTAAAACTGTTGGTTGGGTTTAGGGAAGTGGGTGGGTCAATCTGTGCTTTTGAAAATACTATTGGTTGGGTTTAGGGAAGGAGGAGGGTGGGTCAGTCGATCGGTCAATTAGTCAGTCATTCAGTTAGTCGAACAGTCAGTCGACAGCAACCTCTGGTGCATTTATTTATTATTTAGAGAACAGCAGGCGCGAATGGCACGCACGAGAGAAATTTAAGATCTTAAAAAGCATACACAGCGGCCTCTGATGGATTCACGAAAAAAAAAAACTGCAAAAAAAATGTAGCTCCTGGGATGTATTTGAACGTCTCCAGAAATGTAGAGGTACGTTTTCAGAATGAGCCTGGGTTGAAAAATACTATTGCAGTTTGTTTAAACTACTTATTTAAAATGAGTTGAAGCAACATGAAGCAACAATTCTTAGGGTTTTATTGTGCACAACTTAACTGTTTTATCTTCAATCCACTTAAATTTGTAAGAACTAAGTTGCTTTGTGTTGAGATGAAATGAAAGAATTGTGTGAAACCCAGCATTTTTTACAGTGTATAGCTTGTGAAAAAAGTACTACAGCCCATAAGAAAAAAAAAAAAAAAGACAAGCCCTTGTTCCTGCTCCTTCCCCTGTGGTTTGTCACTTTGTATGCAGCCTCTCGACTGTGAACAATGTGCAAATAATAAATGACCAGTCTCTCATTTTTTGTTTTAAATGTGTACGGAAACTTTGCACGGCTCCTTTTCTACATGTATTTTCTCTGAAACTCAGTATAGCAGCAGCTTTTAAGGTAAGTTTCACGTCTGTGCTCTTTACTCAGGACAGCTGGTAGATGTCTTTTCTGTTTAAGACGAGCCTTGTTGAATAGACATCTACTGTGATCGCTAGCGGTATATTTTTGTGAAAAGCATTTGTTGAGTAAAATACTTTAAGAGAATTTATATGAGAATTAGTGTATTGTCTGCAGACACTTGTACTGTATTTGTAGATTATATATGTATTTGTTTATGCATTCAGTCGTACTGTATATATTTATATATACTATATATTCGTAGTTGTTTCAAGTTAAATACTGAATGTACACTGTAATAACAGGAAGTTTTTGTACAAAATGGGGAGACAATATCTGTAACAGATCTATCTGTTTTCTATGACAGTGTGTTGACAATAGTTTAGTTCACTAGACAAAGTGAATGACCACAAATGTGTGAATTAAGACACTCATATACAGCTGAAGTCAAAATGACTAGCCTTCCTCTGAATTTTATTTTTCAAATGATATTTAACAGAGCAGGGACTTGTTCAAAGTACTTCCTATAATATTCTTTCGTATGGAGACAATTTTATTCATTATTATAATGAGCACTCGGAGGAAGCGCACTCGGAGGAAACGCACGCCAACATGAGGAGAACATGCAAACTCCACACTGAAATGCCAACTGACCCAGCCAGGGCTTAAACCTGTGACCTTCTTGCTGTGAGGCGATTGTGCTACCCACTGAGCCACCGTGCTGCCTGTGGAAATAATATACTAAGAAATTTGACCAACTGTTATTGTAACCGAAGGATGCTGGACAACGGAGTTGGGGATCCACATGCAGTTTATTAAACAAAGAAGCAGGCAATGGTTGAACAGGTACAAACAGTATCATAGGGGTAATCCAAAAGCGTAGTCAAATGCACAGGCGAGTGGTCTTCAGGCATTACAGACTAACACCACAAAGCATTTCTTTGTCTAGATCCTTGCCTCCTTTTTCCATTTATATTAATTATTTGCTGCCTGTGCTGTGACTTTGACAACGCTTCTGGATTACCCCATGATACTGTTTGTGTGTGATGTGTATATACAATGATCTTCAATTGTGTGAGATGTATCAGTCCAGATCACTGATCCACATAGTTTGCAGCTGTAGCAGGTGTTGATTGGCGTTAAGTGTCATGGTAGTTGTAGTTCAGTTTAGTTGTAGAACTGTAGTTCTCCAGCGATCCACATAGGCTAGATCGCTGGTGATCGTGACAATTATGAAGGGTTGGGACGGCATTTTAGCTTTCACTGTAACATTACAGCACCTCTGGCCACGCCCCTTCGCTGCGCAGGGTGTGTGCGCGAGGTGAATGCACGTAACCGGAAGCTCTTGTGATCTTACGATCCAAGGTTTATTTTTTTGTAGTCCTCAAATTCATTCGCCATAGGCTTTGCTAAGCTAACTCTGTAAAAGTCTTTGTCTTCCTTTGCATTGAGATGTTGTTTATGTTCACACAGCTACATTACACATCAACTAAAGTTTAAAATATGATATCAGAGTGGACCACCTCTTTCAGAAAAATAGCATGAATCGCAATGCATGCTGAGTGCTAGCATAATATAAAACTCCTAGCATGTATTGCAGCATAAAAAAATGAAAAACTGCTTTTATTCTAGCTGAAATAAAACAAGAAAAATATTATAGGAAATACTGTGAAGAATTACTTGCTCTGTTAAACATAATTTGGGAAATATAAAAAAAAAACTTTTTTTGGGGACTGTCACCATGGTTAAGATTCATAGAATGATTGTTGATGTCTGTGTGTTTATGGTCTGCCTTATTTTTCTTTAACACCAGCCTCATCTGACCATCTAAGGGCATAATTTTCATAAAATTAAAAATTTCATAATTTAAAACCAACAAATTATAGAACCCAAAGAAATTCAAATTTTAAAAAGCAGAACTAAAGCAAACACCTCATCTCTATTACGATAGTTTCCAATTAAAACACGACACCTACAATTTCATTTAGAGCTTTGATACACATATGGCAGAAATAAAGTCACACTGGTTAGGAGTAAATAAATCTGCTGATGCTGTTGGCGCAAACACATTGCAATTGTAATATAATTACATTGTAATATAATTGCATCAATTACATTGTAATTGAAATGTAATAGTCTATTGATAGAAAAGAGATGTTGTATTGATGCGGGGTGGCAACAGAGGTGAGAATCCAAATGCAGTTTATTTTAAAAATGGTCATACATGCAGGTGAATGGTTGAGACAGACAGCAAAACAACATGAACAAGGAAACAAAACAAAAAAACACGGGTAGACAAGACAGGGCTGGGAAAATGCTTAGAATTGCTAACAAGTCTCAGCACTGGATGTGTGTGTGAGTGTGCTGTGTTTATAGTCGAAGTAATTAGTCTTCACTTCAGTTGTGTGAATGTAATCAGAGGGTGAACTGGCACTGGTGTGTGAGTGAAGCGCATGATGGGACATGTAGTTCAGTAGAACGTGATTGTTCTCCAGCAGCCTGCAAGGCTGCAATAGTGATTTTAACAGATGTGTTGTGAGAGACAAGTAATGTCTGTGAGAGACTAGTGATGTCCTTTGTCTATGTATGTGAGATATATAAAAAAATCAATATTTCAGAAACTATTTTCTAATTTGACTCTTAAATTTAAATAAAAACTTGCACATAATTAATTATGCTTTGGTTGCTTCATAGTACTTTATAACTGAAACTGTGTGTGACTTTCACATGATTTTATGCTCTAGGCAGTCAAAATGGCTGCGTCCCGGATCATGGAGACCATTCCTGGTGAAGATGGAGACCTGTTTGAGCTGGAAGCTGTTTGGAAGCCAAACCGAGAAGTCAGATGTGGGTACAAAACATTGAGACATCCTGATGTCTAATCCATACATAAGAATAAAATAAGAAACAACTTTTTTTTTTCTTGTAGTTGATCTGACACATGCAAATGAAGACATAGAGGCACATTACAATGAGCCCAAACACAGACACACTCTGCAGAGGAATAGCTGGTCTTCTTCAACCCAGAAGGTTCTGTCCTCCATGCCCAGTCGCTCTATGAGTAAGGCAATGCTCTCATGCTGTTTATACTCATTCAGTTAATATACAAACACAGCATTTTGACTTAAAAACGTGAACATACAAACTTAAAAAAGTGTACATTGCTTATATATGTAAATAAAGTACAGTTTAACATGCTTCAACTTTAAATTTAAACTTTAAATTAATATACAAAGTGAGTGACACATAATTAAATGTTACTTGCAATGAACTTTCAGATATATTCAAACTTTATATTAATATTAAATGCCAATCAAGTGTTTTTTTACCCGCTGAATAAATTTTGTTATGTACATTTTATGTAATTGCATAATTATTTATATTGCCTTTAAATATATAGTTAAAAAGGACTACCTAATGTACTTATAGCTTTGCACAAGACGTTTGGCCATAGGAGAAATGGTCATGCCCAACTGAGCCTGGTTTTCCTCGAGGTTTTTTAAATTCTTCACTTTCGCCAATTGGTGAAGTTTTTTCCTCGCCGCTGTCGCCACCGGCTTGCATGGTTCGGGATCTGTAGAGCTGCGCATCGATGGAATTGCTCCTCAGTGTTTGGACTCTCAGTAGTGATTATTAACCCACACTGACCTGAGCTAAACTGAACTGAACTTAAACACTGAAAATTAAACTGACACTGTTTCAATTCACTATAAACTTCCATGTGAAGCTGCTTTGACACAATCTACATTGTATAAGCGCTATACAAATAAAGATGAATTGAATTGAATTCAACTATTTATAGTAAACTGAAAATTTTATTTCTATTAAATCTCATGCGTCACATATAAATATATTGCAGTGGTGAAGTTGCAATTTATTACATGTCAGATGTATGTTTTAGCTAAATGCACTATTGAATGACACAAAATAAAATCATGTTAAATGTGTTTTTATGTTGCTGTCACGGAAGGATGTGGACACAGAGTTGATGATCCACTTGCAGTATTTATTAAACAGAAAATTGTCAGACAGCTAACAGTCAAACCCAAGAGCAAACAGTATCATACAGGGAAGTGCAAAAGAGTAATCAGGTCACAGGCAAATAGATCGGTCTGGGCAGCTAACAGCATAAACAATAAACAAAGCGAGGGTCAAGAAAACATGGCACAGGTCAAAACAAGACAAGCTAAATGCTTTGTAATGTTGACAGGTTAACAAGACTCAGCCATGTGTGTGGAAATGAGAGGTGTCTTTATAGTCCAGGTAATGAATCGATGATGAGCTTTAGCTGTGTGTTTGTGTCATCAGGGAAAAGCGAAACAACATGTGCATGACAGGATTTGTAGTCCATTTGGTGGCAGATTTATAGTTCTCCAGCGATCCGCAGTAATGATTCTATAAAATTTTAAAACACATTTGATATTCAAACTCACACTAGTAGCAGTTAACAATAAAAAAAGCCTATAATCAGTACCTGAGGCGAACGTTGACACAGAAATTTATACTGTTGTTCAGCCGTAAGAAATAGAAACTGTTTCTAAAAAAAATTCAGGTGATGGTTTGGACATAAATGCCTTTAACATGGAATAGATACCTATTGTTGCGTATTGTCGCATGTAGTTATGGTGTAGGCTGGATAGTCGGGCACACTCGCTTGTGTTGGTCAATCTGGCAACCTGTGTTTGCATGGAGTTGTCAGAGGAGGGGCGGCATGAAAAAGTATTTTGAACTTGAACTGCACTACCCAGTTCAACCACTGGGTGTCAATCTTACATACTGCACCTTTAAGTTTTAATATTTAACGCAAAAATATCAAGTGCTGCTTTTTCTGATCTGTGTCTTTTCTCAGAGTGGAATCAAGCTGCTGCAGTCAACCAGAGCAGATCCACCAAAACACAACAACAGAGACCTGTCTCCATCTGCACTGAAGACCAGGATGTCTTTACAGATCAGGACGACTACGTAGATGATGGTTTGCAGCAGTAAACACTCACAATGTCCACAGTTTAATCAAACCGGGGCTCAAATTGCTAAATATGAAATTGTGCTTGATTGACTCTTAAGATAACAGTATTTAATGTGCAGTGAGGCACTCTAAGGCCCAATCCCAATTCTACCCCTTAGCCCTTTCCCTTACCTTTTTCCAATTCTCTTTAGCTTGAAAGCGTAGGGCTAAGGGGAAGGGTTAGATAGCCCTTTGAACGAAGATTTTTCAGGACCACTCGAAACCAAGGGGTAAGAAAATTTCCCAGAATACACCAGCCACAACAGCAGGATAGCTGCACCCGGAAGTAAGGAGATCCACAAATTAGTATTTTTTGTCATTATTACGAGTTTTTACAACAAACAAGCACATGTCCAAATATATTCATAATCGCATACGTGTTTTACTGTCATGCTTTAAAAAAACTGCTAAAATAAAACCAGCTAAATTTCGCTATCTATAATCTCTAATAATAACTCTTGTACAGCAGTCCCACAACATTCTGACACTCGATGACACTCGAATACCCTGTCAGGATAGTCTAGTGGTTGGGAATGAGCTTTTTACAGTGTCTGCTATGATGTTAATGTTGTTTTTGGTGTGTTTACATAGATGAATATGGCCACTGTGTAAATGTGCAGTAAAGTTACGATCTTATTGCCACAATTTATAGTTGTGATAACATAATATATGCCTTCAGTGATTTCCTGAAGATAAATAACAAAAAATAATGCAACTGGAATAACTACAGCAGTCACAATGGTCTGATCTCATATGAAGCAAGAGATCGCAATGACAGGTGTGCAGGTGTTGCTGTGTTGTCCCAATTCTTAGGGCTACATTTTGAAGCCTTTCCTCTTCACACTCGGTTTTAAGGGCCAAGAGGAAAGGGTAGGGTACAAAAATAGAATTGGGATTGGGCTTAAGACCTTCCTCCCTAGTGAAAAAGAGTTTACGGAAACTGCAATTCAACACAGTTTGGAGTTATTCTCCAGTTTAATTTCACACTTTTTTACATAATGGTCAGCTACGAGAAACAGGCCATGTATAAAAAGCTGCTGATTAAATAGTTCAAATGTCTAGGTGGAAATGTTTATATCACTAAAAGTGATGTTTTCTGTGCTCTGATCCAAAATGAAGAGCTGCTGAAGAAACTGCAAGGTTTGTCTGTTGGTGAAAGTGCAAATCTGCTGCGTGAATTGCCTCTTAGTGTCTCTGAGAAGCGTCAGATGAGGTAAAGTCAATACCATACTGACTTTTGGATACTGTTTGTTGATGTGTAATCTTGTCTAAAAAATGTTTTCAGAGAATTGGTTGTCTGTTGGGAATCTGGAAAGCCTCGCTCTGTTAAAAGACCCCTGTGCTTCCATCAATTTCAAACTTGTTTGAAGAAGGTAAATGTTTTTTTTTTTGTCATTAAAAGGGAACCTATTATTTTAAAATATGTCAAATATGTCTCTGATGTCCCTAGAGTGTGTATGTGAAGTTTCAGCTTAAATTACCCCACATATATTTTTTATATCTCATTGAAACAGTATGGCTTTTACCTATACTGGAAAATGGCCTATACTTTTAACCCATCTAAGTGCTGAGAAGTGTTAGCACACACACTGTAAGTACTGCACTCGGACCAGTGGGCAGCTATTGCAATCCAGCACCCAGGAAGCAATTAGGGGTTAGGTACCTTGCTCAAAAGTAATCTCAGCTTAGTATCGAAGATGGAGGGAGAGAAGTTCAATTACTCCCCCCACCTTCAACTCCTTCTGAGACCAGAAGTCAAACCAGCAAGCTTTGGGTTACCAGTCCAACTCAATTAGGCCACAACTGCCCCACAAAGATTTATATTGCCAGAAGTGGTATTTGTACCCACGCCTCCAAGAAACACTGCAATGTAATTTCATTCACTCCTTTAAGTGGACTATTTTAGTAGGATTATGTCTGAAATAATGAATAAAGCTATAGGGGGGATTTCAGATACAGCACTACTCTCAACCTGACTTCTTCTAAGACTGCCACACTGCTACTTACCTGCCTGCTGCCTTCTCCCTTGCTCCTTATTTTCTTCTTGTGTGCTTATGCTTGGGTTCCCCTAAAATAAGATAAGCATTAAGACTGTTCATTTCAACCGGCATCCCCATTAGCCCTGTTTACAAGACATTTGTTATAAATAGTTACTATTTAATAGTATTAGTAGTTTCTAATAACAGTGTTTGTATTGTCAATATCTGTCTTCTGCCTCCTGGTTAATTTCTTAAAGAGCCCCTATTATGCATTATAAAAGGTCAT
The DNA here is from genome assembly GCA_903798205.1 of Danio tinwini. Classification (NCBI taxonomy): domain Eukaryota; kingdom Metazoa; phylum Chordata; class Actinopteri; order Cypriniformes; family Danionidae; genus Danio; species Danio tinwini. The sequence continues at coordinate 5,106,808 of CAIGQZ010032580.1, read as the reverse complement.
ATTTTAGTTTTGGGGGTCTGCAACAGCAGTCTGATATGCATGCAAGGTCAAAAAACTCTTTCATTATCTTATAATATGCATTTATTTTTACCTAATTATCCCAACGTCTCCCATATGATTTGTTCAGCGATTCATTTGTTCCCAAAAGGAGGAGCCTTAGCTCGATGATAATCTGCACTGATTGGTTCGATGAACCAGTCTGGTTAAATTGGTCGACTGCGTTCAGTGTGAGACAGAGAGAATCACCCACCACAGGGTATATGTGTGAGCCCAATGCGGGAGTGCATTAAAGCAATGCAGTTAAACACCATTGCTCTATTCCTAACCATGACACACATTAATCCACACAGTGGCAAAAGCTGAACTATTTTGAAACTTGTCCGCCACACGTGTGTAGGAACAGCTGACTGTGGCCATAGCAACGACAAACGGCAGAGGATCGCGAGCTCACAAACGCATTTAAACCTGTAAAGAAAGTAGCACGTGCCTCGTTTCAACGTCATTTTAGACTCAATATGAGGATATAAAGAGTTAATCAGATACACTACACTACCATTTTAATCGCACTTACACTTGTGAAATGGAGGAAGGAACTGATCCATGAACTGTGTACTGTAAAGTTCCTGTCAAGCTCTGACAAAGTCCTATACATCGATAGTCTTTTCTGATCCTTCCTTTAACAGATGGCTGACAAATCCCCCATTGTAAGCGTGTAGATTGCTGAAGAACTCGTCAGAAAAATGACAGGAACACAGCACAAGGCTGAGGCTATAATGCTGAGGTATTTTAGCAAAATTAAACTTTAATCACCGACTTTTCACAGCCTCATCTTTGGGTAAGGAAAATAACACTAAGTTTCCCTCACACTTCAGAGCACAGCATCTTCGCAACATGATTCAACCGGGATCTGCTACAGTGTTTGTCTTTTTTTTTGCTAGTGTTTGTGGGTGGGGGTTTGAATTTTCTGGGCAGGGCTTGAGTTCTGTATTGACGTTACCTCGACGATTCATTTAAACCACTCTGAGTCGACTTGTTGGTGCCTATCCCAACACCTCAAAATCCCTGGCCTCTGACTCCACTTGGCCTGTGAACCCATGAGGTCCATGTTTGGACAATGGTCCATTCGGGGTCAACATTGGACAACAGGTTTCACTGTGGACTTCCAGATCTCTGACTCCCCCTCATCCCTTAACCTTTTTGGCCCTAGTACAGTGGTCCTCAACCCCCGGGCCGCAGACCGTGGATCATTTGGTACCGGGCCACACAAGAAATCATTCATTTTTTCCGTTTAATTTATTATTTGAGGCTGAACAATCTTTTATTTAGAAAATTGGCTGTATTCTCTTGCTTTTTTTTTGTGTCACTTGAGGGCACAAATTTAACCCACAAACAGCAAAACGAGTAAGAAACGGTTGTCTTTGGAAAGTTTCTTTGCGAAGGGCCCAGTAAAAGTAGATTTATTATTAAAGTTCAGAGATACCACTTATTTACCTCCGGAGTTTCCCTAAATGAAAGTGTGAATATAAACATTACCATGGACATCTTAATAAATGAATAAACACATTAAGGGTGTTTGTTTGCTGAAATTCGTATTAAATCTGTTTTATTATATTGTGCAACATATATTTATAATGTTTTTATGCATAGTATATATTTTTAAAAGGGGAAAAACAATAAACCATTGTATGAATGCTGTAATGTTTAAATAATTTTCCATTTAAAACGCGTGAAGGTCATGTGACCATCAGGAAAAACACAGCATCTCATTTCTCACAGGACACGTTCTCTGTTCTCGTGGCCTCTCGAGATCGTTCCTCCGAGGACACCTGGCAAGTCTCCACAAGAATGCAAGTCCGTTCTCTGCGTTCATGGAATTGAGAAACAGCCATTATTTATTTTGGATTGTGAAAGCAAAATTGTCCTATGATAGTGATTATAGCGCCTCCCGATGGTGAATGCGGTTATACTCATGGTAGCTATTATTTGGTACTTTGGTCATTTATTTTAATAATTTGGCAACCATCAAACATCATGAGGGAAAGGGTTTGAATTTCTGCTTCGTAAAAAAAAACGTTAGTGTTCCATTTGGGATGACACTACATACATATACTATACTGTTGAGTGTGTAAGTGCATACATACATAGTGAATAAGTGCATAGTGTATAGTGTGCCTTTTGGGACACAGCTATTGTCCTTTGTGTTTAACCAAAAAAACTCAAACAGGTTTGGACCAAGTAAAGGGTATGTAAACGATTTCAGAATTTTACACTTTAGGCGAACTATTCCTTTAATGCAGTGTTTCTCAACCATGTTCCTGGAGGATCACCAACACTGCATGTTTTGGATGTCTCCTCTGTCACACCCATAACAGGTCTTTCAGTCTCTGCTAATGAGCTGATGACCTGAATCACGTGTTTGGTTAAGGACAGGGAAAATGTGCAGAGCTGGTGGTCCTCCAGGAACGTGGTTGAGAAACACTGCTTTAAAGTATGGTCATGCTTTCTGAAAATATGGATTGTTTATATAAAATTGCTTTAATTCATTCATTTAAACAGTTCATATGTACTGTGTGCACACTTGTTTTTCCTATGCAGGTTTTGTGTGGTGGCTGGTCTGAAAGACAGAAATCCATACAGCTTTGGCAGAAAGTGTTTAAGAACATCAGCGCTCGCTTTGGCACGGGAGTTCTGTCCTATTTCATCTTCCTCAGAAGACTTTTACTCTTCAACGTCCTTCTCTTTCTCATCAATGGCCTGTTCCTGCTCCTACCACAACTCTCAAATTTATCTTCATCTTCATCTTCACCTTCACCTTCACCTACACCTACACCTACACAAGCAAAGGATAAATCTAACCCATGGATCCTTACTGGCATGGTAAAAATGTTTCTAAAAAGCAGGCACTCTTTATTAGGGTTGCTGTTTGGTATAGTTGAATTTATTGGGGGAAAGGGAATGTGATCCTTTATTTGTTCCTCAACAGGGCATTCTCACAGACTCGGTTATGTTTTATGGTCACTATTCCAACTCCAATAATGGAAACTGCTATGGAAGTAACATATGTCTTGAGAATTACAACATTCCTCTGGCATATATTTTCACTTTTGGAATAGGCATGTTTGTCACATGTGTAATGCTTGTTTACAAGTAAGTCTTTTTCAACTTTTTAAACCAAATTTTATCTTTAGTTTCTTCCGTGATTGTTTTCTTTTTCTGCTTTCAGCATGTCTAAAACATTCGGAAAGAGCCAATCATCTACGACTACCAGAAATCTTGTTTTAAAGGTTTTCTGCTTGTGGGATTTTAAAGTCTACAAGAAACAGTCTGTTAGACTGCAGTCAGTGAATATCTGCACTCAGCTGAAGGTGTGTGGAAATACAGCTTTATTCATTTTAATGCTAATTTATGCTCTGGAGCACTGTCTCAGCAGGGTGTTTTCACACATCTAGTTTGAAAAAAGTCAGGAAAGTGGGCATGTCCAGCTCAGTTTAAGTGGGAGTGTTAGGGGAGGAAAAGTATTTGCAAATATGGGATTTCCATTTGGGCACGCGCAGATTTTCACAGAGGCAAAACAAACACACAGACGCAGGGGAAAAAAGACAGTGACTGTGTTTACATGGACATCAGTAATTTAATTATTTGACAAATTATTAATTTGTTGACTTTAACTGCAGTTTGGTACTTTCACTTTTTGTTCAGGAACTATTCCTGCATGTCCCCCGTGACAAACGAGAGGAACTGCTGGAGAGTGGAGTTTTAATGGAATGTTTGATATCGTACGACATAAAAAAATCCTCCGTATTTCTCGGTAACTTAGATGCACTCGGTAGGTAGAGTCAGAAAGCCGTGTGTGTATAGACTATCCTGTCACAAAATGCGGCAAAAATCCTACACAACAGTAAAAGTTTGATTGTGGTGTTTACATACGGAGAGCAGCATTTACAGCGGATCTTTCAGTCTATAATATTGCACTATAATATTGCAGTGATATTAACATACTGTAACTAAATCATTTTGACTGTAGTATGTCTTTAAACACTGAAAGAGCACTGCTGACGATACTAACTAACATTGCCATCTGAATGAACAAACAAAGGGCACTGATCACACACACACTTACCAAATCTGTAGACACAGGACAATCAACACAATCTGGAGCCGTGTGTTTTTTTAAAAGGAGACGAGCGGCAAATCCGGATTTCATTATTTCCAGATGCGAAAAGCTCTCGGGTAAAAATGTTTCTTACAAACGCATTTCTGTCGCGTGTCGCATGCACTGTAATTCACACTTAAGTCCAGCTGCGCTCTCATATCAGGGAAATGAAAACAAAACCTTCGTTGCAGCACATTAATAAATGCAGCACATTAATAAATACAACACTGACGACCCGTGTCTCCAAATTCTTGTGCTTTCACTTGTTTTGTCTCTCTGTCGTCTGAACACTTTAACAGGTCAAACAAAAAAGGTCTTGAAAGTTATCATGCATATTAATGAAGTTGCACCGCACACACAATAGAGCGCGCTGATTGGTTTGAACCAAGTCTTTCTCATGAATTAATGCCGCACACTCAGAGATGTCACGATGCACTCGCAGATACAGACAGCCACTCTCCACGCTGGATTACATGCAAGTATCTAATCGCTGTGACGCAGCTTAAAAAATTTGTTTCAAACCGGAAGAACGAATCTGCTCAGACAGAGAGGGGAGAGAGGAAAAAAAAATTGGGGTTCGGTTCTCCAGACACGCTGCCACTCGGTCCTTAACCAGCTGAGAGATGCGATGACATGCTGGGAGCCCTGTGGAGGAATCTATCCACCCTTCCGTCTTCTGGTGTCTGGCGGCGGTTCTCCTGGCTGGCTGGCGGCATCTCTGGTCTCCTGCTCCGCTCCCGCTTCGGTGGAGGACGCAGGCTTTGGCATCATGGCGGATCGCGGCGACTCCCCCAGGCTTTGTGGTATGGCTCCCTTCAGCTCTTTCCCTTCCGGTGGGGAACCCCGCGTCCCCTGCTCCTCCCCATGCTGGGAGACGGCAGCAGGCAGATCCTTTCCTCGCCAGCCTCAGGCCGCCGGTCACTCTGGCAGACGAACCGGTTTCTCCCCCACTTGGGTTAACTCCTGAACACTCGCCCTCCCTCTCAGCGGCGAGGGCAACTGGACAACATGTGCCTCTTTCTCCCGGGTTTCGGCACCACTGTAATAAAGTTTACGGCCGCCGGGAAGAAGGAGGTGGAGAATCGACGAACTTTTAAATATTTATTAGTAAAAATGGACAGCAGCAACAAACGAAAAGTAACACAACATGTCCGGGCCCGGTCCTCTCTCTCTCTCCTCTGCCATAGTTCCTGCTCTTATAGTCCAGAGCTCCTTCCATGGGATTGGAGGCAGGTGCGCGCCACAGGTGTATCTCATCTGTGGCGGGCCTCGTTTCGCTCCCACGGCTCACGGCCACGCCCCCTCGCCACATTATTCTTTTCTTATACAAAATAATTCATTCATTTTCTTTTTGGTTTAGTACCTTTATTAATCTGGAGTCACCACAGCAGAATGAACCACCAACTTATCCAGCACATGTTTTATGCAGCTGATCCAGCTGCAAGCCATCACTGGGAAACATCCATACACACTCAGACAAACATAAACACTACGGACAATTTAGCTTACCCACATGTCTTTGGAGTTGTGGAGAAACCGGGGCACCCGGTGGAAACCCACGCAAACACGGGGAGAACATGCAAACTCCACACAGAAATGCCAACTGACCCAACCGAGGCTCGAATCAGCAACCTTCTTGCTGTAAGATGATCGTGCTACTCACTGTGACGCCCTTACATAAAAATTAATAATAATAATAATAATAATAATAATAATAGAGGCGTCACGGTGGTGCAGTGGGTAGCACAATCATCTCCTGGTGTTGGTGTGGGTTTCCTCCACAGTCCAAAGACATGCTCTATAGGAGAAATGACTAAGCTAAATTAGCTGTAGTGTATGAGTGTGTGTGTGTGTGTGTGTGAATGTGAGAGTGTATGGGTGTTTCCCAGTACTGGAAAATGAACGAATGAATAATAATAATAATAATAATAATAATAATAAATAAACTATTTCTTTGATTTGATATGTATATATATATATATATATATACTAATACAACAAAAGTGCAATAGCTTGTCTCTAGGACATATTTTATGGTCCTCCTCATATTATAATTCTATATTATAAAACTGAAGTCATTGTGTTTGGGATCAGAGATGAGGTTCTTAAGGTGAATGCGTAACTTGGCACTAAGGGTCAAACAACAAAAAATAAGGTCAAGAATCTTGGTGTGACTCTGGAGTCAGATCTGAGTTTCAATAGTCATGTCAAAGCAGTTAGTAAATCAGCATACTATCATCTCAAAACATTTATGTTTATACGAAAACCCCCCAACATGCTTATTCTGACATGTACATGATAATGTATAGATAAAAAACTGAGATGACAATAATTTTGGGGACAAAATGTGATCTTTTAATATGTCGTCATATGATTCTTCTAAATAAACATAGAATTAAAAAAGTAATAATTTTAAATATTAGTAAAAAAGTTGAAATGACATTAAATTTGATGTTTTCTGTTAAAGTGTGTAGGAAGCTGTTTCATTCAGTGAAGTTTATTTATAAACTAATTTCGAGAGGATCACATGCTTATAATTGCTAGCGGCTGGTCCCGCATTATTCAATTTATGATTCACCAATCAGACGATTCCTTAGCCACTATAAATACCTACTCCTCCTCCTTTCCTAGATGGGTGGCACGGTGGCCCAGTGGTTAGCACTGTTGCCTCACAGCAAGAACGTCACTGTACCAGCCAAAGTTTCTGTGTGGAGTTTACGCACAGTTTCTCCCCATGCTCACGTGGGTTTCCCCTGGGTTCCCTGGGTTCCTTCCACCATCCAAAAACATGCAACTTAAGTTAATTGACTAATCCAAATCGGCACCATAGATGTGCCCCTAGTAAGTAGTTATCTTTCAAGAGCAATCACTATCTGTTCATTAGCTACTGCAGCAGGGGAGTTCTCGAGATCTACCTGAACTCAAAACTTCCCTCTTACCTTGCAAACCGGAGGGAGCCCTAGGCTCGAGGATCTTATGAGCTCAGGGCTCTCTCCCGGGACAGCATGCCAAACTTTAAAATCAATCATCAGCTAAGTGTGAACTATTGAATTTTTTACTCATTCATTCAATCATTTATTAATTTTCTTTAGCCACAGGTTTAGTCCCTTTATTTATCAGGGGTTGCCACAGCGGAATGAACCACCAACTTATCCAGCATATGTTTTACACAGCGGATGCCCTTCCAGCAGCAACCCAGTACTGGAAAACACCCATACACTCTAATTCACACACATACACTATGGACAATTTAGTTAATCAATTCACCTGTAGCGCATGTCTTTGCACTGTGAGGGAAACCGGAGCACCCAGAGGAAACCCACGCCAACACAGGGAGAACATGCAAACTCCACACAGAAACGCCAACTGACCCAGCCGGGGCTCGAACCAGCGACCTTCTTGCTGTGAGACGACAGCGCTAACCATTGAGCCACCGTGCTGCTACATTTAGCCGGCAGCTAGCTCTCTGCAGCTCCCACATGCTCGCCCACTGAAGCTAAGCAGGGCTGTGCCCGGTCAGTACCTCAATGGGAGACCACATGGGAAAGCTAGGTTGCTGCCGGAAGTGGTGTTAGTGAGGCCAGCAGGGGGCGCCCAACCTGCGGTCTGTGTGGGTCCTAATGCCCCAGTATAGTAACGGGGACTCTATACTGCTCAGTGAGCGCCGTCTTTCGGATGAGACGTTAAACCTAGGTCCTGACTCTCTGTGGTCATTAAAAATCCCAGGATGTCCTTTGAAAAAGAGTAGGGGTTTAACCCTGGCATCCTGGCCAAATCTGCCCACTGGCCTCTGTCCATCATGGCCTCCTAACCATCCCCATATCATAACTGGCTTCATCACTCTGTCTCCTCTCCACCAATCAGCTGGTGTGTGGTGTGCGGTCTGGCGCAAAATGGCTGCCGTCGCGTCATCCAGGTGGATGCTGCACACTGGTGGTGGATGAGGAGATCCCCCCCCCCCCATGTGTAAAGTGTTTTGAGTGCCGAGAAAAGCACTATATAAATGTAAGGAATTATTTACTTATTTCCCATTCATTATTATCATTATTATTAAACATCTTTTTCTTCTTTGGCCCCCTTAAAGCGCTAAAGAGTATGTATTTTTGGCATATTTATTGTGGTCAACAAAACCAACTGTATGATTAAAAATGAATTATATTGCCATATTTCCCCCAAACCTATTGCATAAGCCATCTGTAGTTTTATTCTATTCTATTTTGAGGTTTATTGCATGCTTTATTTGATCAACTTTAACAGTATTGGACATTATGACGTTTACAATGAAATCTTCATTTGTGTCTGTGTTTTAGGAGATGTTGTCAGAGCTCAGCTGCAAAAAACAAAAGAGGAACTTGTGTTCGACATTGAGATGGTTGAGTTTACACTTGCTGATATGGTCCATTTGTCTGCTGTGCATGGGTGCCTGCAACTACTTCCACCTTTTCAGGGTAAGGGTCTTCACAGTGTTGAACAGGCAAACAGAAAGGCAGTAGGACGCTTAAGAAATCACACAAATAACGGAAGAAAAAGACCAGTCACATCCTGTTTATGCACCGGTTATTTTTGTTGACTCATTACATGGCAGCTCTAAAGGTTCTGCAACTCTTTTCTCTGGTTGAATGATTTTTTTTTACCCAGAAGTTGTGAAAGACATACACACAACTTGGTCACAAGAAGATGCAGCTTTGTTTTAGCTTCATGGCTTATTGCTGCATGGTTTATTGTATGTATTACGGTGTTGTGTTTCTACAGTGTATTCAAAAATACCACCAAATTCCCTTTAAGGCAAGTCATTTCACTTGCCGGTCATATCTTTTTTTTATTTCACTTAATTTATAGAACTATTAGTGAAAACATAACCTTCAGTAGTGTACAACATATTTGTTAACAAATTGTTATCAGTGTTATTACCCCATCCCAATCCCCCCCCCCCCCCCCCAACCAGAACATGCACCGAATCCAACAATA
>CAIGQZ010032580.1:5070227-5087600 GCA_903798205.1 Danio tinwini | reverse complement strand
CTTCGTTCGTTCCTTCATTTGTTCGTTCCTTTGTTTGTTCCTTTGTTTGTTCCTTCCTTTGTTCATTCATTCATTCCTTCCTTTTCTCCTTCCTTCCTTACTTACGTACTTAGTTTGTTCAGTCCTTCCTTGAATCCTTCCTTCATTTATTTGATCCTTCCTTCATTCGGCCCTTCCTTCCATTCTTCATTCATTCAATTTAGTGATTGGTTAAGGCTGTTTGGTGCTTTCAGGCATCAAACTGTCAACATCCTTCATTTTCTGTCTATAAAAAGTCTCTGGGTCATTGCTTGCAAAGTCTTTGGACTTCTTCTTGGGCATTTTTAATGCTTCCAAAAGGTTTGCTGCATTTATAAAGCAACCATGTCTTGAGATTTTACTTTTTATGTTTGATTTGATTGGACAGGAATCGCAAGACTAATTTTTGTACTTAGCCAATCACCATAGACAAGAAAGAAATAAAGTAGTGACTGCAGGTTCAGGGAAAGTAGTGGAGTAAAAGTAAAGATATGTCACTAAAAATGCACTCAAGGGAAAGTAAAAGTACACATTTTTAAAACTACTCAGTAAATTACAATTCCTGAGAAAAACTACTCGATTACAGTAATTGGAGTATTTGTAATTTGTTACTTTACACCACTGGGTAGATCTTGAGAACTCCCCTGTTGTAGTAGCTAATAAACAGATAGTGATTGCTCTTAAGAGATAACTACTAACTAGGAGCATGTCTATGGTGCCAATTTGGATTCGTCAATTAATTTAAGTTGCATGTTTTTGGACGGTGGGAGAAAACCGAGGAACCCGGGGGAAACGTGAGCACGAGGAGAATGTGTAAACCGCACAGAAACGTCGGCTGGCTTGGTAAGGACTAGAACCAATGGCGTTCTTGCTGTGAGGCAACAGTGCTAACCACTGGGCCACCATGCCACCCATCTAGGAAAGGAGGAGGAGGAGGAGTAGGGGTGGAAGGGGGAATTCTTCAAAACGAAATTGGCTGTTACATGGAACTTAGGGTATTTATAGTGGCTAAGGAATAGTCTGATTGGTGAATTATGGCTGCAAGCAATCATAAGCACTTGATCCTCTTGAAATTATTTCATAAACAAACTTCACTTATTGATAATATGTCCCTGTAAATATTATTAGTGTGAAAAGGAACAACCATTGTTGGTGCAATACTCCCCCTAGTGTTCGTTTTACCCTCAAACTGCAGAAAACACAAAAAATATGAAGGCTAAAGCATGTATTACCAATGAGCAGCAGAGATTCTTGACTATTACGCCAGAATGAGAGTGATGTTCCTTGTAATATTGGGCTAGAAAAGTAATTCCTCATTGTCCATTGGTCTTATTACACAATGTAACAACAGAAAGACTGATACTTTAAATAGTAGAATGATCAAAACTTTTTTTTTGATTGTTTTTTAATGCTAATGGTCAATTCTGATTCAATTAATTATGCTATATATTAAGCAAAAAGTGACACCCCAGAAGAACAAATCGACTTAATTGATTCAAAATTGGTTCAAGTTGGTTCAAGTTAAACTGTTTAACTCCTGGAGACCTTAAAAGTTGGAGTGTTCCTTAAAAGGGTTGTGTATCTGATTATATAGACTCAAAATAATTTCAGATTATAATATCTTATTTAAAATGCTGTTATTTAATGATCTTATTTTAAACTCTCATACTGTAACATGGGAAATAGGCAATATTTAAGATCACTTGAGAGCACGAATGCAGAATTGTTATGCAACATTTTACAAACAAATGTGTAACTGCATTTTTTAAAAGATGATCTCGTAACTATAAATAGTTTGAAGAGTTGCAGTAAAAGTAGTTTAGTTATAGCCATAAATGTCCTGTCAAGTTTAAGGAGATAGGTGACATTTATGAAGAGTTTGTGATAAGACTGCAACTGAGATAGATAAAAATGTCTCACAAGTATTCATCAAAGACCTTTCGTTTTTTCTCGCGCAGGAATCTGTTGTTGAAGGGCTGCATTTTTAGTGCGTTGTGTTACAACTGGATTGTAGAAATTGAATGGAAAAGCTATATACAGGTGACACACAACATGAAACACATATAATCACTGTTGTGATTATTTCTAATAAATTATTCAAAGCAATATTAAGCAGAAAATGTTAATAAATGTTGATATGTTTCTACTGACTAGTAAACACTATAGCATTTTTGAACCATACTATAGTAAAATATTGAATTCATCTCTTGTGATATTTCTATAGTTGCTATGATAATACAAGTACAGTAAAATAAACAAATGACCAAATACTGTAATTTTCTACAATTATAGGGTATGTTATGCTTTTCACACCACAGTTTACTGTAGTAAAAACTAAAGTTTATTACATTAATTATTACAGTTTATCAGTTCACTATACTTAATTCATACAGTGTGATGTAGCGTTCATTAACAAAGTGTTGTAAATACTGTAACATATGCAGTATAATACACTTTTTTGGGTTCAAATACACTATTGTATTTACTATAAACTACTATAGTATTTTTTCTTGTGCGTTGGGTGCATGAGAAACATAATTTAAAAGTAAAAATTTGTTACAATTAGTGAAATATGAATTGACTTATTTATGTTCATTACAGTGCTGGGAGACAGTGGTGGGTCAGGAGCTTTACCGTTTGATTGTGATGGATCTAATATTTGAAGTGCTGTACATCATCTTGGCGCAGTTTTTTTGGGGGTAAAATCAGTTTCCTTTCAGTCGATCACTCCAAGTTATGTTGGAAATGACAGATTGTCCCTGGGAATTTCACTGGGAGCCATACCAGCAAACATTTGTCTGTGACCGGGGAAACTGTACCAAACAGACTATACCAAAAAGCTGCAGAGAAAGGAGGGGGGGGGGGGGGAAATTACGGTAGTTTTCCAGGAGAAATAACAAAATCCCAGGAAAAACGGGAGTGTTGGCAGGTATGCTGGGAGCTTAGAGCAGACTCTGTTCCTTTCAGAGGGCAGGTGAGCACTCGGACAGAACTGAGGAACACAGTGAGTGCTAATCCATCAGCTGGATACCTTCAGACTTCACATGCCTTCCCAGCTCACCTAGCCCAGTCTTCAAATGGGTGTGCTGTTTTGTCCTCTGGGATGGTCACATTTTGATTTGATGACTCGAAGAACAGATGTCCATCACCGCATCAAAAGGGTGCCTTTGGCCCATGACATTGAGTCAGACATAATAACTGCTTTCCCGAGGGGCCTCGGTGGTTGTTTTGGAGGTGGCTATCTCTCAGGTGGAGGGTACAGTTGCCTTGGAGGCAACACCTTCAGCATAGCAGGCAGACAGATAGTTGGGTGCTACGTGGGATCCAAAAAGAACTGGGTAAAACCCTCTCTGCCCCCAGTCCCTTTCTTCCCGTAAGTGCACAAAGTGCTCATAAAGGCATGGAAGGTGTGTTTTCCTCCCAGTCTTTGAGGTCTTCCATGCACACCATCCTGAATGGAGGAATGTATGAAGCTATCCCTTTTGTGGACAGTGCAATTGTGGGCATTGTCTGCAAAACCGACACCACCTCGAGGGGTAATCTGAAGCTCCCATTCAAACCAAGTAGCTGCATTCCTACACTGCTGTGGGCCAGGCTGCCTCTGTCCTGCATCCCATGCACATACCAACCAGCGGGCACATACCAACCAATGGAACCAGGCACAAGACTTAGCTGAGCTGCATGATAACCTCATAAAAACATTTGTCCTGCGACTGATTTTGCACTTTTGCCACACTAAGTCAGCTGCTTATGGCCTGGAAAGGATGATGGTAAAACTTGAGTTCCAGGATTGCCACCTTTGGCTGAACCTGGTAGACATGTGAGACATTGATTACTTGGCACTGCCATATTTCAGACTGGCCTCTTCTGCGATAATGGGCATTTTCCCCGGGAGTTCTCGGCAGCCACAGCAGCCAGCAACATTGGCCAGTGGCTGCATAGAGATAAACCAGATCCCCAGATGGGCGTGGCACTTGGGGACACATCGATTAACCACTCCGCTTTGGCGCTATACACTCAGTTCCTGGATGCATGTTGTCGAAATGACAGATCAATGACTTCAGGCTGGTGCACTGTTTAAGCAAGCATGCAGCTGCTGGTTCATAAACCGAACTCTGTTTGCATTGTCATATCAATTGTCTGGAGCTATTGTCAGTGTTTCTCACACTCCACTGGTTTTGATCAGTGTTGCAAGGTAAACACGTACAGATCAGGGTGAACTGTACAGCCGTGAACACAAATATTAATGACCTGGGAGGAATATGCTCCTGTTGCATCTCACAACTCGCAACCTCCCTTCCCTGGCACATTCCACTGAGAAAGGACCTCCTTTCTCAGGGAGCACCATATAGCACCCAAACCCAAATCTCTGGAATCTCCATGTTTGGTCCATAGTGAAAGATTTAGATGACCTACCTGCCACTGTGGTTAACATCTCTCAGGCTAGAGCCCCCTCTACAAGGTGTGCCTATGTCCTGAAGTTAAGTCTATTTGGTGGAGGAACCAGATGTTGGCTTATTGTGTTTACCGGAATGTCTGCTTTGTCAACCCTAGTTCTAGGGATTGGTGCCATCCAGGGCCGGCGCGTCCATAGAGGTGGCCTAGGCGGCCGCCTAGAGCAGCATAATAATGAGGGCGGCAAACCTGCCCCACCGCCCAACCCAACGTACTGACTTTCATCCACAACATCAACAGAACACTTGCATAATAGGGGTCTGGCATAATAGTGAGGGTGGCAAACGCTCCCCGCCGCCCAACCCAACGTACTGACTCATCCGCAACATCAACCCCCCGTCCTCACTTTATGAACTGGTCAGGTTCGTTTTCACTTTCGGGTTGAGGGCGGTGTGCTAGTCCATTGCCTAGAGCGGCAGTTCGGCTTGCTCCGGCCCTGGTGCCAGCTATGTGTGACCCCCCACTTGCTGAGCCTATATGCATCAGTCAGCCACGGTGAGTTTCGCCTATAGGTGAGCTCATGTCTTTCCTTCCAGCTTACCATTTTATTTATAGGTAGCACTCTCCCTGTTCAGTGCTAACCTATAGCTGTGTTTTTTGTCACAGAGTCTCCTCATTTGGGTAAAGAGTGGCCTCTGCAGCATCCTTCCCCTTCAGGACTAGAAGGCTTTTCCAACTCACTGTTGTATCACTAAATCCCTAGCCAAAGCTTAGCTAGGTGCAATCCAATTATGACTCCCCTTAAATTCAAAGTATTCCCCGTATTCTGGTAATTACGGCCTGGGGACTTTGGACAATTGCACCTTTGGTGATGTTTGTGCATTCACACTATTCGCTTGCCATACATCACACTAAATGTGTAACAGATTCAGCTGCTGTGGTACATCACATACATTTCCCCAATCTGTTGTTTCTGTCATAACTTGGAGTGACAGACTGAAAGGGAACATATTGGTTAAGGATGTAACCTTCGTTTCATGAAGGAGAGAGTGGAGATATTATGTTTCTTTTCCACAGTAGCTGAATTACCACCTCAATGCTAAGCCGTGCTTGACTCCTCAGCGATAGCCTGATATACTCCACTAATTACAGAGTGGTTACATCTGCAAGAGTTGCATTTGGTAATTCATAGGCACTTTTGTCCCTTTGTTCAGAGTCCTCTGGTGATTTCCCCAATCTGTTGTTTCCGACATAACGTCTCAGTTCTCTCCTTCTGGGAACAAGGGTTACATTTGTAACGGAGACATTGTCGTCATTGTATATGATAGCAGTGATGTTTTGCTGGGATTAATGCTTCTTTCTGCTTTTTCAGGTTTTTTGTAAGAAATGTCACACTGAGAAGAAGGAAACTAGAGTTTGCCATTGCTCAAGAAATACTGGAGCTCATCTACAGTCAAACTCTTGTGTGGTACTGCCATTTCCTCAGCATTAAGAAACATCATATTTTCCTCTTACAGCTTAACTTGAAAGAATTGTTTCACTCAAAAAAAATCCTATGAGGCGTTCATAAGGTGAATTAAACCTTTATGTCTCTTCTTGTTTGCTTTACAGGTTTGGTGTGCTGTTTTCACCAATTTTGCCTGCAGTGCAAATAGGGAAACTTTATATCCTTTTCTACTTCAAAAAGGTCAAGCTTTTCTTAGTCATTTTAGGGTTACTTGAGTACTTACTTTAGGGTTATTTACTGTACATAGATTATGGAGTGTAAAGATTTAAATATAAAGAAGTACTTCTACAAAAATGCTATTCTATTTTCATTTACTTACCATCTTTAGAGATAGGCTGAATGACAAAATAATACCAACAGGGAAGGAAATACATATTGTACTTAAAAAGATGGATCACCCAAACCTGAAAGTTTCCTCATTGTGTACCTACCCCCAAGTGGTTTTAAACTTTTATGAGATTTTTTTCTTCTGCTGAACACAAAACTGTGTTCTGTGGAATTCTGAAGAATGTTGGAAAAAATGCAGTCACTAACAACCATAGTAGAAACTAAAGGTCCAGTGTCCTGCAGATTTTAGTTTCAACTTGCCTCAACACACCTGCAAGGGTGTTTCTAAAGCTGCGGCCACACTGGACTTTTCTCCCCATAGACTTCCATTCCTATGCTCACGAATGTGTCAGACCGGAAATGCAGGGTCATGCATCAACTTTCACATTTCGCTGAGGTGCAAAGGTCAAATTTTCTGAACTCTGACCTGCGAAATCGCATCACTTGACTGCGTGAGACCAATCCAGGATTAAAACATGACCTCTCTGAATAGAAATTTTAAACATGGAGCAATCGCTCATTTATTTTAATGTCTAATCATCTTGATTAATCTTGCCCCTTTTCGTAGCGCCATACGACAGAATTTCGCATGCACAAACTCTAGTGTGACCGCAGCTTTAGCCCTAGTAAGAGTTTGATTAGCTAGCTCAGGTGTGTCTGATAAGGGTTGGAGCTAAAATCTGGACACCGGACCTCCAAAACCAAGATTGAGAACCCCTGTTGTATATATTCTTTTGTGTTCAACAGAAAAAAGAAACACAAACCGGTTTGAAACAAATGGGGGAAGAGTAGTTGATGACAAATGTTTTATATTTTCATATTTAAGTGTGCAATAATAATTAATTAAAGATCTTTTATTATGAATATTCTGAAATTGAGTATATGTGTGTGTGTCTTCATAGACGAGCTTGATGGTGAATTTCCAGGCCCCCAGGAAACACTGGAGAGCCTCTCAGATGAGCAATCTCTTCATCAAACTCCTTTTCATCCCATCCTTCACTGGAGCTCTTACTTGTGTCATATACATAATGTGGAGGTTTGTCTTTTAATAGTATTAGGCCATACTCACACTATGAACAGTTGCCTTGAACCGGGCCAAAGCACGCTCGCCCCCCCCTCCTGTCTCCCCCGACGGCCCGCACTCACATTACATTCGGGCCTGAGCATGCTTACGTAATCGAGGATGCGATGTTCAGTTTAAGAATAGAAGCACGGTGGAGATTTCTTTATATCGTTATATCGTTTTAGTCGTTTGGGATGCAGTGACACGCAGTCAAATATTTTGGCGAACAGATCAGCCACTTTTGACACTCATAAACAATCATAAATTCCTCGTGCTGCAGGAATTAGGAAGTTTGCTGAAGGTGCAGCTGTCGTGCAGTGAGGGGTTTGCGTCTTCAATAATCTACGACAGTTTGCGTTCAATAAACAGTAAGAATGATTAATAAATCCATATGAAACAGTTCCTTAAAAGTCATGTCTCGTTTTCAGTTTCGGGCTCAGGCGCGCTTTGCACTCACACTACAAGCGTACCAAGTGAACAGAGCACTGGCACACCTCTTTCAACCGGGCCAGGGCCGGCCAATTAAACTGTGCCTGAGCCCAATTCAGAGCACTCACACTACTCAAACGATCCGGGAAATGGGCCTGGGCACGGTTCAGATAGCATAGTGTGAGTACGCCCTTACATTTACATTACATTCTGTGCCTATAAACGGCCAAGTCTAAAAAAGTATTAAGAGGAAAACACGTTCTTTGTGAACGGCCCTAAGGCACAGGTCTCAAACTGGATTCCTGGAAGACCACAGCTCTGCACAGTTTTGCTCCAACCCTAATCAAACACAGCTGATCCAACTAATCAAGGTGTTCAAGACTACTATGGACTATTAAGCATGTGTAAGATGGACGTGGTTGAAGCTATCCAGCAATTGCTAGCCCTCCAGCAATTGAGTTTGAGACCATTGTCCTAAGGGCTCATTTACAATGAATGCGTCTTTGCTTCTAAAACTGCGAAACGCTTATGAAAGTTAACATTTTTTTTTACTTGACAAAGCATCTAAAAAATGTGGGGCTCATGTGCACAGTGCTTCAAAAGATGCAAGACACAAACAGTCACACACGTATGCAAACCAAGCGTTTACATTGACAACAATAGAAAAGCCCCAGGACATCAGATTGACGTTGTACCCCAACATTGTGGGGACATTGCATTTTGGGTGGAAATGAAAATGGCGTTGATGTCAGAACCCAAATTCAGACAGAGATTTGATTGTTTGTCACTTTCCAACACAACCTAAAAAATAACCAAATATCGACGTCTAATTATGTTACAGCTTGACGTTGGGTGTTACCACTATGATGTCTATCAGATGTTGGATTTTGGTTGCGATACCTGATGAATAAATGTCAACATGATGTTGGTTTAAGATGTTGCCTCAACATTGGATTTTGGTCACTTTTTAACAACCTAAAATCAACCAAATAGCAACATCATTTGACATCATTATTGGATGTCAAAATAACAACACAGGCTCATTCTGAAAACGTAGTGCTATGTACATTTCTGAAGACCGCAAGTTATGTAGCTAGAGGTACGTATGGCAGCAATTCATTTTCTAAATCGAACACTATGAGGCGGTGCAACACCGTTCCTTTTCGCGCTTACCAGCTGACCGCTTACCTCCGTGTAGATGACTTTCCCCCTGCAACCAGTTTGTCCCGTTAGCTCATCGTGTACGTCGGCGGACTTGAGACGCAGAGAGGAGTTTACCACAGCGATGTAATTCGAGTCCAGTGAATAACGGTTCCAGAAAGCAGGTAAGACAAAAACAGAAGCAAAAAAATTTAATAAACGAGCAAATAACAATGTAAAAATGTGGTAAAATCTGAAGACCTGGTAAAAATCAGACAAGGGCTTTTCTTTTTTTTTCTGGATTGATTTTAAAACTTGTTGGTTGGGTTTAGGGAAGTGGGTGGGTGGGCTTGTCATTCGATAAAATTGGTTGGGTTTAGGGAAGGAGGAGGGTGGGTCAGTCTATTGGTTAGTCAGTCAGTCATCCAGTCAGTCAAACAGTCAGTCAACAGTGGCCTTTGATGGGTTTAGAACAGCAGGCGCGAACGGCACTTGCGAGAGAAATTTGAGATCTCAAAAAGCATACAGAGGGGCCTCTCATGCATTTGCGAAAACAAAAACTGCTAAAATACGTACCTCCTGGGACATATTTCGCAGCCTCCAGAAACGTGTGTAGAGGTATGTTTTCAGAATGAGTCTGGGTTGCAAAATAACATTGTCCTTAGACGCTGGCTAGACATTGAATTTTGGTCACCTGACATCAAGACCTATATCTAACCTAACATTAATGTCTTATGACATTGTGTGTCTGCTGGGACTAATCTCTGTTAGTACAAAGATTAAAGTAGACTGTTTTCTGTGGAAACAAAATATACAGTTGAAGTAAGAATTATTAGCTTTCTCTGTATATTTATTTCCCTAATTTCTGTTTAACAGAAAGATTTTTCTTTCTCAACATGTTTCTAAATATAATAGTTTTATTAACTAATTTCTAACTTATTTTATCTTTGCCATGATGACAGTACATACATTTTCAACATACTAATATGCAGCTTAAAGTTAATTCAAAGGCTTAACTAGGTTAATTTGGCAAGTTAGGGTAATTAGGCAAATCATTGTATAACAATGGTTTGTTCTGTAGACAGTTGAAAAGTAATATTGCATAAGGGGGCTAATAATATTGACCTTAAATTTAATTTATTTTTTTTATTAAAAACTGCTTTATTCCGGCCAAAATAAACAAAATAAAACTTTCTCCAGAAGAAACAAATGTTATAGAAAAAACTGTGAAAAATTCCTTGCTCTGTTAAACATCATTTGGGAAATATTTAAAAATAAAAAAAAAGTTAACAGGAGGACTAATAATTTTGACTTCAACTGTATTTAAAGTATATTTCAGCAGGTTTAATCACATGTTTGTTGGCCATGTGGTCCTCCTTCACAGATTGAGTGTGCTCTCTTTTAGTGTCAAGCCCTCATCACACTGCGGGCCTTTCAGGAAACTTGACAGTATGCTGTTGATCGTTGACCAGGAGAGCAAGAATACCAGTTTCTGGCTCAACTCTGATTATATTCACTGGGTGTACAATCCTTTGTTCCTCTTCCTTATATCAGGAGCATTTTTGTGAGTATTTCTCATTCTTAGGCCTGCTGGAGCCGTAAAACCACAGATCTGTCCCATCAGACACTTTTTAAAACAACCCCCCCCCCCCCCCCTCTTTCCAGAGCTATTATATACATTCACATGCAAGTTGTGGATGGCCAAAACATGATAACAGGAAGGTTGCAGAAGCAGATAAACTTTGTGAGTAAATATGATCTTATTATTATTATATACACTACCTGACAAAAGTTGTGTCGTCTATTCCAGTTGTGAGAGCAACAAATAATAATTTGACTTCTAGTTGATCATTTGGAAAAGAAGCAGAAGGAAGATTTTTCAGATGAATCATCTGTACTGAATTCCAATCATCACAAATACTGCAGAAGACCTACTGGAACCTGCATGGATTTCATTTACACAGAAATCAGTCAATTTTGGTGAAAGAAAAATTATGGTTTGGGGTTACATTCAGTATGGGAGCGTTCGAGAGATCTGCAGAGTGGATGGCAACATCAACAGCCTGAGGTATCAAGACATTTGTGCTGCCCATTACATTACAAACCACAGGAGAGGGCAAATTCCTTTTCATACTTCAGCCTCATACAAAGTGCTCCAGGATTGGCCAGCCCAATTACAAGACATGAACATTATTGAGCATGTCTGGGGTTAGATCATGGAGGATGAAGATGAATCCAAAGAGTCTTGATGAACTCTGGGAGTCCTGCAAGAACGCTTTATTTGCCATTCCAGATGACTTTATTAATAATGATTTGAGTCATAGCAGAGATGTATGGATGCAGTCCTCCAAGCTCATGGGAGTCAGACGCAACATTCATTATTTTTCCAATGCACCATGACTTTTTATATTCTATACTGGACATTATTTCTGTTAAGTGACAAGACTTTTGTGTAAGCAAAGTCAGACCTTACTGTCCTAATTAAATCATAAAAAATCAAGGCATGATCACATTTTGTTTTGGTAAAATTAGCCTTTCATATAAGCCGCTTCTGATACCAAATGATCAACAAGAAGTCAAGTTATTATTTGTTGTTCCTAAAATTAGGACTTTGCATTGTAATTGCAAATGTACACTGCAATGTTGTGGGCACTTATTTGCATCTTAAGTGACATAATATTTTCCCAGAGATGGGTTGCGGCTGGAAGGGCATCCGCTGCGTAAAATCGTGCTGGATAAGTTGGCGGTTCATTCCGCTGTGGCGACCCCAGATTAATAACGGGACTAAGCCGACAAGAAAATGAATGAATGAATGACATATTATGTATAGATTACATTTATATTCTGTTCAAAACTTAAAGGGATAGGTCACAATTTACTCTTACTTCGTGGTTCCAAACCATTATGAGTTTCAAACCTGCAAGGGTGATTAAATGATGACCAAATTTTCAGTTTTGGATGAACTATGCCTTTATTCTCCATGTATATATTATTATGCGCATTTTCAAAAAGGTGATATCTATTATATTTCTTTTTGTTGTTGTTGTTGTAAGTAGTACACAAGTACTTTACATGATTCTGAGGTGTTATCAGGATGTTATCGTGTGGTTGTCGATTCAGCTTCCAGAAAATGGCTTTTCTTTAACAAGAGCAAAAAATATCTTCAGTGTGTTTATCCAGAAAACTTACTAGATTTGTTTAATATTCAAACCACCTATGGCATTATAAAGTCCTCAGTCCTTAAATAAATGCACAAGCATCTCAGTGAGGCTGCACGGTGGCGCAGTGGGTAGCATGTTCGCCTCACAGCAGGAAGGTCGCTGGTTCGAGCCTTGGCTGGACCAATTGGCATTTCTGTGTCGAGTTTGCATGTTCTCCTCGTGTTGGCATGAGTTTCCTCCGGGTGCTCCGGTTTCCCCCACAAGTTCAAAAACATGTGGTATAGGTGAATTGGGTAGGCTAAATTGACTGTAGTGTATGTGCGTGAATGAGAGTGTATGGGTGTTTCCTAGTAATAGGTTGCAGCTGGAAGGGCATCCGCTGTGTAAAACATATCCTGGATAAGTTGGCGGTTTATTCCACTGTGGCGATCCCAGATTAATAAAGGGACTAAGCTGAAAATAAAATGAATGAATGAATTTTCTCAGTGAATACAGCCAGATTTATTTGCTTTGTTAAACAGTTATAGCTATTAAATTAACAATTTAGTCATTTAACATCTTTAGGAATAGTAAGACAATACATGTAGATTAAAATATATATATCGCAAAGTGTCTAATTATGTTTCTCTTGAGTTTTCCTGTTTAATTAAATTGGGTGTACTAAATTTTTAACTGTGATCTTTAGTTTTTTTGTTATATTAGCTCCAGTTTGGGCTTTTGTTCTGACCAATGTAATGTAATAATCACAAATGTATTGTTATAAAGCATCCTATAGAGAATATAAATTCAAAAGAGAGATCTGTGAGGTCTGTACTCATTTATGCTGAGCACTGTAAATATGCAGTGGGGGAAATAAATATTGAAGACGTCAACATTTTTCTCAGAAAAAATTTTTCTAAAGGTGCTGTTGACTTAAAATTTTCACCAGATGTTGGTAACTACCAAAGAAACATATATACGCAAAGAAAACAACATGAATCAGTTTACAAATTAAGTGGGATAAAATGAAATGACACTGGGAAAAGTAATGAACACATAAAGAAAAGGAGACATAGAAAGGCAGTGAAAGCCCAGACAGCAGCTGAAATCTCTCAGTGGTTATTTAACAACCCTCTGCCCTTCGTCATTGTAAATTAATATTAGCTGCTTTAGTCCAACATCTACATTAGCAGGATGATGAAGATGAAACCAGAGTGGACATTTCAGCAAGACAATGATCCAAAACACAGCCAAGGAAACTCTCAGATGCTTTCAGAGAAAGAAAATCAAACTGTAGAATGGCCCAACTAATCACCTGATGTGAATCTAATAGAGAATACAAAATAAAGATCAGATTTGATAGACGAGACCCACAGAACCATCAAAAATCCTTTTATATAAAGTATTCAGTACAGTATTTCAGTAGTTCAGTACTTTCGCTGTGTCATTCCATTGTTAATCCACACATATATATATATATATGTGGATTAACAATGGAATGATATTATTGGTTTTGTTTTATTTTTATATTCGTATTGTTTGGGTTTTTACCAAAATCTGGTTCAATTTCTTGTCAACAGCTCCTTCAGAAATATTATTCCTAGAAAAAAAACTAACTTTTTTTGGAAGCAAAATTTATTTGGCGACTTGAAAATTTAAAAACTACAAAAAAAGGCAGACATATTGGCTATAAATGCCACTTGCCCCATTGAACATTAACATGGAGAGGGTTGGAGAGAGGTGACCTGTGGCACACACACAAACACAAACATTCACTGACAATTCCTGACTAACATCTCTTCTGTTTTAGGAAGGTGAAGATAAGAAGTTTCTTATAGATAAAATCCAGGCCCTCAATGAGCCGAAATCTCAGCAGTGAGGTCAGTTTTCACTCTTTCATTTTACTCAGAATTCCAGGAATGATCTTGTGCATTCAGGGATTACTGCAAATAGTAAACATTCCTTCTTTGATTTCCTTCTTGTGAACAGGGCTGGTCCGTGACATGTCACCTGTTGATCACTTGTGCTATCAAGGAAGAATAAATCAACAAAAGAAGCAAAACATAATATCTGAAAAACTGGCGCAACCAGTACATGTTTATTTATGCTTGTCTTCCGCATGTGTTTTTAGGATTGAAAATGTGATGAAAGATAGAAGAGTATAGCATAGTGGTGGGCAAACTTTTTAGACCCGAGGGCCACATCAAGTTTTGCAAACCAAGTGAAGGGCCACATGTCAAATCTTTCAAAAAATAACTTTTATTTATAGTGGCAGTATGCATGGAATAATATGTAGTATTGTACAGAATCATGTCACATTAACACAAAACAGATTTTTTAATAGTTATTATTGAGTCAAATTTACAAGTCAAATTAATTTGCACTGCTATTTATATTTACTTATTAATCATCATAAAACAATAAGGTATAATAATACTATCAATAATAATAATGTAATAATTTTTACAGTCAAGAATAGAAAATATATTGTCTGATAGAAAAAATCCTACAAACACATTAAAAATCATTCTTCAAGTTTACTATTCAGTCAAATGTACATTAATCTCATTTGCACTGCTTTTAGAATATACAGATCAATCATCATAAAACTTGATGAAAGCACAAATCTTTGATGAAAGAACTTTTTAAAGTGGATGTATGCATGGAAAATATATTCTATGACAAAAATGAACACATTTAACCAGCAATTATTATATAATTTGTGTCAAATTCACAATCTCATTTGAGCTTGTATTAATATGCTCATAAAACTATGAGATAAAAGAGAAGAATCTGAGGGCGTACTCACACTATGTACAGTCACCTTGCCTTGCCCGTCTCCCACAACAGGCCGCACTCACATTACGTTCGGGCCTGAGCACGCCTACGTCATCGATGATGCGCTGTTCAGTTTAAGAAGTGCTTTTGCAAAAAAAAAAAAAGGCGCATTTTGCGCGAAAGTGCATTTTAATATCCGAGAGTATGTTTTAATTCTACTGTTTGCGCTAACTGTACCGCGTGCAATACTGCCATCAAATGGTGTTCACTTGTCTTGCATCATTAATTTACTAATTTTGAACATCAAACTCTTATTCAGAAGCAGCATTTTAAAAACTCCCTCGCGGGCCGGATGAAAGTGTTCAGCGGGCCGCATATGGACCTTATTTTCTTCAGGAGAAAGTCTTATCTGTTTTATTTCGGCTAGAATAATTCAATTCAATTCACCTTTATTTGTATCGTGCTTATAGAATGTAGATTGTGTCAAAGCAGCTTCACATGGAAGTTTATAGTGAATTGAAACAGTGTCAGTTCAGTTTTCAGTGTTTAAGTTCAGTTCAGTTTAGCTCAGTTCAGTGTGGTTTTATAATCACTACTGAGAGTCCAAACACTGAAGAGCAATTCCATCGATGCGCAGCTCTACAGATCCCGAACCATGCAAGCCAGTGGCGACAGCGGCAAGGAAAAAACTTCACCAATTGGCGAAAGTGAAGAATTTAAAAAACCTTGAGAGAAACCAGGCTCAGTTGGGCACGACCATTTCTCCTATGGCCAAACGTCTTGTGCAGAACTGCAGTCTAGGCGCAGTAGCTGGACCTCAGCGAGGACACGTCTGTCCTTGGAGCATCACAGGAATCAGTCTCATGCTCTCCATCATGACCACCACAGCAGCAGCTCAGGATACGGCCTGGTCCGGGAACCTTGGGATCGTCTCGTCGCTGGTCTTGGATCGCATCAGTGGCACTGCATAGTCTGAGGGTCTCGAGATGAGTACCCCCAGGTGGAAATACCGAATAAGAAGAATAATTAGCGTAGCTGCTGTTCATAGTGTATATAAACAAGAAGCAAAATCGTGTGTGGGGCACATCCTGCGTCATACCGCTATGTAATGCACTGAGCAGTTTAAAAAAATTTTAAAGCAGTTTTAATTTTTTTTTTTAATCCATTTTAAGGTCAACATTATTAGTCCCTTTAAGCTATACGTATATTTTTTCGATAGTCTACAGAACAAACCATTATACAATAACTTGCCTAGTTACCCTAACCTGCCTAGTTAACCTAATTGACATAGTTAAGCCATTAAATGTCACTTTAAGCTGTATAGAAGTGTCTTGAAAAATATCTAGTCAAATATTATTTACTGTCATCATGGCAAAGATAAAATAAATCTGTTATTAGAGATGAGTTATTAAAACTATTGTGATTAGAAATGTGTTGAAAAAATATTCTCTTCGTTAAACAGAAATTGGGTAAAAAAAATAAACAGGCGTGCTAATAAATCAGTGCGGCTAATAATTCTGACTTCAACTGTATTTTCTAGACAAAGGAGAAAAGGTCTAGCCCTCAAGTTGGACAGTTGAATAAGAAAACAAATGGTTTATTGTATATTGGATAAAAAACTGGTTGAGTGGTGTTCAAACTGTTTAGTTTTAAATAATTCTAGACAAAAAGAGTGTATTTAGGATAAGAGTGACAGAATCATGAGTTAAGATGATGACTGTTATGGATTATTACCTCTTGTTATTTATTTTTACTTAATATTAACGTACACTGTAAACAATAGCTGTTAATTAGGAGGTTCCGTATTTTGTGATTCACATGTGTTTTCTGTTTATTTACAGAGGTTTTATTTCTGCTCTGTCCACTTTTGGTGTTGAAAATTCAAGTCTGCCGTTTCAACAGAGTGACTTTTATCGACATTTTAGTAGTTTGAGACATTGTTTAAGAAACAAGGTATAGAGAATTAACTCTGTAAAATAACAGAAAATGTACTGGCAGCTTATCATCAGGTTTTTGTACCGTAATTACAATTTAACCTACACTGTAAAAAAAAAAAATATTAAAAAAAATCGTTCAAAAGAAAGCCGGACTTTCAGAGATATTCCATTAAATTACAGCAAATAACTATTTAAAAACATTACAAGCAAAAACTGTAAAAATACACAAGATACTTTACGGTCAAAGTTCATTAAATTACAATTTATTACTGTTGATAATTTGCATTTAAACTGTGAAAAAATGGAAAAACTGTCAAAATAAAAAAAATAATTAGATAATCTGTAAATAAACAGTAATTTCTTGCACCATAATTACAAGTTATTACTGTCATTTTACAGATTTTAACTGTGATGATAAAGGTAATTACTGCCATTTTACTAATTATTACTGCAATTATACAGAGTATTACTGTCGTTTTACAAATTATTACTAAATATATAATTTATTACTGTAATTATACAGATTAAATAATGAGATTATATTTATTATTACTGTAAATGCATAATTTAGTATTGTAATTATACAGATTAATAATGTGATTTAAAAGATTATACTGTAATTATACAGGTTATTTTTGG
>CAIGQZ010032580.1:5028708-5049811 GCA_903798205.1 Danio tinwini | reverse complement strand
TGTGTGTGTGTGTGTGTGTGTGTGTGTGTGTGTGTGTGTGTGTGTGTATCACAAGTAGTATATAATTTAATTAAATTTTTTTTCCCAGTGATTTTAAAGATGATTTTTCACCTTCATTACTCCATTCTTTAGAAACATGATCCTTCAGAAATCACTCTAATATTAATAATTGTTATTACTATTATTAATGTTATTATTATTAATGTAATAGAAATAAAAGCAATAATGACTGGAGTAATAGTTTCATTAAAACTACTTACAATAAGAAAGTTATTTAAAAACTTATCTACAAAGAAAGAGAATGATTTGAGTTTCAATGTTAGGGCCCCCAAATCAAGTTAAGTCTGCCCCTAACCGGAAGTTTATCCATTGGAGAAAAACACTAGCTGTGCATATACTCTATTGCAGATATCAATGCTGAAACAATTAGGGGTCCGAAATCGCATACTTCCATACTATATAGTACACTAAAAACAGTATGTCAGTCGAGTAGTATGTCCAAATTCATAGAATTCATAAAACAGTATGCGAGAAGTACCCTGATGACCTACTACTTCTGGCGAGATTCTGAAGTGTGCACATGCCGCTGCAATATCCCATGATACACCACGAGAGAATTATTGATTAATGTAGCTCGCACATGATCATGACAAAATGGCGTATGCAGTACATCAAAGTTCCATTTATATTGCTTACATTCATACTGTATAGAACGTACGTTTCTAACGGTCGTGTAATAAATTCAAATGTAGTACCTACTAAGTAGTAGACACATATTGTGCAGCCCTAGCAGGAACCCTGCATATAGTTCAGTGGTGTAGATGTTTGCAGTCAGCAGGGCTTTGTAAAGACGGTCTGATTGCAATGCCTGCTGGGTAACTGCTGTTATTCCCTCATGGTAAAGCGGTCTGCAGTCTCACCCCACGGCTCTGTGGGCCACCTGTGCTCCGCTCAGCGGCAGGTGCTTCCAGCATGCTGCGGCCCGCTCCCCCATCAAAGCCTCTTGAAGCAGTTGGAATTGATTAAAGTAATAAGGCGGGCAGCAAAGACCCTCAGATGATGACAAGTGGCAGGAAAAAGAAGCACCCCCCCCCAACCCCTCCGGCCACTTTGAAGTTCCCCTTCCCCTCGCTGTCCCGCCATGCGCTGCTGTTGAAGGTGTCACGGAGGTGAGAGGGCACGGGGCGAGGAATGTGTGCGCGGGGAGAGCGTCAGCCTGTTAAAATTACTGCGACCACACGCGCAGCTCTTCCAGTTTTAGTGCAAGCATAACAAAACAAATTGGACGCACAGAACATGACACAGGAAGAGAGGGGTGTAATTTTGAGGGTAAATAAACAAGACGTTGGAGTCGCTCAAGGGGGGCTCCCGGTCTTTCATCAAGTGTTTTGGCTCTGATCATTGAGCGAGTGCAGCCTGCGCTGCCAGAGAGTTAGGTATGTTGAGGTGTTTAGTTGTGTGGATTTGTTTTCGGGTAAGCAAAGGACGAGGCGAGATCAACATGCTGGATTCGGGTTGATCCTGTAGTTACGAGCAACAGCAGCAAAACATGGTACCTGTTGGATACAACTCTGCTTGCTTAAAGTTGACCTATTGCGCAAACGTCACTTTAAGAAAGGGGTTATTCACAGTTGTTTGACAATAGTCTGTGATATAAACAGCTTCTAATGGTGAAAATGAATTAATTGAAATTTCATAATCACACGTCATAAAAACTGCAGATACACTTTCTCCCTTTGTAGTTGTCATCAGAGGGGGGAAGCCCTGTCCATTATTGACAATCTCTCTTTAGCAAAAGACATTAGCCTTGTATTTGAATCTGCCACTATGCTGACACACAGGCGTTTGTAGCTCCGCCCTCTTTTAAAAAGAGCACAATCTCATTTGAATTTAAAGTGACAGTCATCAAAACGACACAGTTAGGATCAAAGCCTAAAAGGGGCTGTTTCAGAGTTATAAAACATTATAAATGCAGTATTTTGAGCTGTACAGATGAAAACAACATCAAGATAAAAAATGAAATGCTTTATGGTTTTCAGTTGGATTTTAACAGTATTGAAGTATATAAAGTCAATAATCAAATGTAAAAAAAAAATACTGCATAGTCTTACTGTATTAAATATATAAACAACATTTAAGGTCGTAGGCCTTAAAAATATCCAAATAAAATATATTCATATTATTAGATTAATGTTCAACTTTGCAACAACTCCACAAATCTCATGTTTTGAACTGTGCTTTAGGGTTAATTATAATCCTTGACATGACTAGGGTATTAGCTAGGGTATATACACTTTAAAGACATCAGAGTCATATTTTACATCTTGTAAAAAGGGACATAATAGGCCCCCTTTAAATTAAGGTTCTGATTTACACAGGCAGTCTAAACTATTTTTCATTACATTCATATTTAAGGTGCAGTTCACACACACACACACACACACACAAAGAAGAAACTTATGTCATTATATACTCTGTTATTTCTGTTTGAGTCAGAAAGGTATACCGAAGAATGCTGGAAAAAAAACAGCCATTAACTTCCATATGTTTTTGTTTCTACTATGTATTCAAAAGGGGGTCGCACACCGGATGCACCACTTAACGACGCACCACGCAGCGCCATGCATTTTAGAATTCTAAACATAGATTTCTATCAGGGTACGCCCAACGGCATCCATGCCGCCCAGCTACGACTCAGGACACTGTTCAAGTTTCTGCCGCGCCACAGAGCGCCATGTGAATAGTTTCATTTTAAATAACATGCGAATTTGAGCGTCTGGTGTGAGTTACTTCCCAGTACTGGATTGCAGCTGGAAGGGCATCCGCTGCGTAAAACATATGCTGGAATAGTTGGCGGTTCATTCCGCTGGCGCAAGCCCTGATAAATAAAGGACTAAGCCAAAGGAAATGAACACCTGCATTTTTCGTCATTCACATGTTACTGGATTGACAACAAATCTTAATACTAGCATATAAAGAGCATGTGAGAGCCTTCCTAATCGCCTGTATTTTATCAGAGAAAGCAGCTTTTGCCTCAGAAGAAAACTAATGTTTAAAGTTGGAAATCATTTAATGATTCCATCAGTACATATTTAAACGTCTTATTTACCGTTTTTGAAGAACTGATCAATTTATAAGCAAAAACTTCTTTGTTTAATTATCTTGGGTGGTTCTTGTCCATCAAGAAAAGCTTTGCTTGTTTGTGTGAGTCATCGGGAGTCATTTCAAACAACCGATTACTCTGGAGGTCTTAGTGTTAATTATGTAGAATTAAAAACAAGTTTCTCATTCCGTTGCAAGATTCTGCTCACCACTCTCTTATTTTTCTCGCCGTTTAATGCAGTTAATGTTTATTAATTCAATTGGATTTATCACTTTGCACATCTTCATGTACAGTTGAAGTAAGAATTATTAGCCCTTCTAAGTTATTAGCCCCCCTGTATATTGTTTCCCCCAATTTCTGTTTAACAGAGAGAAGATATTTTTGACACATTTCTAAACATTATAGTTTTAATAGCTTATTTCTAAAAACTGATTTCTTTTATCTCTGGCCATGATGGTACATAATATTTTACTAGATATTTTTCAAGATACTAGTATTCAGCTTAAATGGACATCTAAAGACTTAACTAGGGTAATTAGGCAAATCGTTGTATATTCAATTCAATTCATCTTTATTTCTAGAGCACTTTTACAATGTAGATTGTGTCAAAGCAGCTTAACATAGAAGATTATAGTAAATGTAAACTGTGTCAGTCCAGTTTTCAGAGTTGAAGTTCAGTTTAGTTCAGTTCAGTGTGGTTTAATTTTTACTTCTAAAAGTTCAAACACTGAGGAGCAAATCCATCGATGTGCAGCTTGACAAGTCCTGAACCATGCAAGCCAATGGCGACAGCTGCGAGGAACAAACTTCATTAATTGACGAAAGTGAAGGAAAAAACCTTGAGAGATACCAGGCTCAGTTGGGCATGACCATTCCTCCTCTGGCCAAACCTCTTGTGCAGAACTGCAGTCTGGGTGCTGGAGAACACTGGACGTCCATTGTGGAGAAGCTGCAGGTGGCAAAGTTCACCAGCTGGTGTACAGGCTGGCCCTTTAGGATCAATGCAAAGACTCGTCTGTCACTGGGGTCTTACAGAAATCAGTCTCATGCTCTCCATGACCGCCACAGCAGCTGCTCAGGATACGGCCTGGTCCAGGATTATGGAAACCTCTGGAATAAAAAAAAAATCCAGACTAACATAAGCGCAGATGCGTTCAATTTATAATATCTTTTGGGAAGTGTTCCCAGCTCCGGTTGCCCTAAATAATGCAGGCTAACAATCCTTTAGAGGATTTTGATTTCAAAAGCATTTGTGTTTTATGTGTATGCAATGTAAAGAGATGTGTCTTTAATCTAGTTTTAAACTGACAAGACTGTGTCTGCTTCCTGAACTGTGCTAGGAAGGCTGTTCCAGAGTTTAGGTGCCAGATATGAGAAAGATCTACCGCCTACAGTTGATTTTGATATTCTGGGAAGAATCAATTGTCCCTGGGCTATAATGGGTATAATGACAGTTTCTTTTGTAGACAATCGAAAAGAAAATGATTTCTTAAGGGGACTAATAATATTGAATTAAAATGGTTTTAAATAAAATTAAAGACTGCTTGTATTCTAGCCGAAATAAAACAATTAAGAATAAATATTATAGGAAATACTGTGAAAAATTCCTTTCTCTGTTAAACATCATTTGGGAAATATTTGAGAAAGAAAACCAAATTCACAGGAAGGTACGTTTGAGATCTGCATTTGTGCATATATGATCATTGTAACTCCATAGTGGAGCAAATGACTTCTGAAGGCAGCATTATTAAACATTTGAAAGTAGTTAAGACAAGAATGTAGGGGTGAGTTGAAAAAGAGTAATGACTGAGGGCTTTTCTTGATCCGACATTAAAGACTGGGAGTGTCAACAGGCCTTCCAGACACTTTGGAGAAGCTCTGGAGCGCTGAGCATTTTTCCTGCGAGACCCAGACTGATCCGTCTCCAATTCGGCAGTACGGCTTGGATGGCTCCGTGCACATAAGTCACCAGGGCCTGTGGTTTGTAAGGCAGTCAATTACACATGATGCTATGGAGGCAGAAGTTAGTGTGGCGTGGCATTTCCACTAGTCAGGAGATCAATCTTCTAGTGGCTCAATGGGACTTCTCCTGCAGAATTCCCTTTGATATGTTAGTAAATCTCATTGAAAGACACAACACAGACCTTGATCAGTCTGTCACTTTTAGCAAAAAAAATTATCTGGCTGATCCAGGTTCAGTACAAGCTCTGTTGACATAATTTGAATGATTCTACTGTAATTATTAAGAAAAACAAGTCCTTTTATTTCTCAAATGTAACATTTAATTTACAGCATTGTGGTCAAAATCTGGCTTTGTTTAAATATCATAAATCGGGCTTCACAGTGGCGCAGTGGGTAACACGATTGCCTCACAGCAAAAAAGGTAGCTGGTTCGAACCTCAGTTGGGTCAGTTGGCGTTTCTTTGTGGAGTTTGCATATTCTCCCCGTGTTTGTGTGAGTTTGCTCTGGTTCCTCCTGCAAAATTACTGAGATATTGGCCCATATTCTGTCTAGAATACAACACTGTCTAATACTTATGCAAAATACACAACCCCAAATTAAAAAAAGTAAGGACAGTATGGAAAGTGGTTTCCCAATTTACTTTGACTTGTATTTCATTGCAGACAATAAGAACACAAAAAATGTCATGTTTTGTCTGGTCAACTTAATATCATTTGTAAATATACATCCTTTCCTATCACTATGACTTATGAAAAAAAGTTGGGACAGGAGCAGTTTAGTGCTAGTAATTAGGTAAAAATGGTTAAATGATGTGATTTGAAACAGGTGACGTCAAAAGGTGAATAAAATTATGATTTGGTATAAAAGCAGCGTCCAAAATATGTCTAATCCTTTAGGAGCAAAGATAGAATGAGGATTGCCAGTCTGCCATCAAATACGAGAAAATTATTGAAATGTTTAAAAACAGTGTTCCTCAAAGAAAGATTGGAAGACATTTGGATATTTCACTTTCAATAGTAAATAAAATAATTAAAAGGTTTAAGGAATCTGGAGGAATTTCGGTGCGTAAAGGACAAGAGCACAAGTCTAAGCTGAATTACCGTGCTCTCTGATCAACCAGGCGGCACTGCATCAAGAATCAGCATTCATTTATAAGCAATATCACCACATGGGCTCAGGACTACTTTGACAAACTGTACTGTGCCAAAAGGAAACCCTATGTTAACAGTGTTCAGAAGTGCCGCGACTTCTCTGGGCTCAGAGGCATTTGGGACGGACCATAACACAGTGGAAACGTGTACTGTGGTCAGATGAATTAGTATTTCAGGTATTTTATGGAAGAAATGGATGCCGAGTGCTCCGCACCAAAGAAGAACAGAATCATCCAGTGCAAAATTACAACTGGGACACTTCATTACTTAGTGTCTTCAGTCCCTAAACATCTTTTAAGTGTTGTGAAAAGGAATGGCAACATTACAAGGTGCTAAATGCTTTACTGTTCCAACTTTTTTTGAAATGTGTTGCAAGAACCAAAATTGGAATATGAGTTTAATTTGGAATATAAGATCATGGGGAACACATTACAAGTCAAAGTAAATTTAGAAATCACTACTTTTTTTTTATTTGCGTTTTTAATACTGTCCCAACTTTTTCTGATTGGGGGTTGCACTTTCAAATGTATTCTAAGGGTGCTTTCACACTTGGTTCAATTGCCTGGACTGTACCCAAATTCGATTGTCCCCCCTTGCCACCTTCTCGGTTGGTTTGTGTTCACATTGTCTTTTTTCTTTCCCCTCGGTGCGCTTGCGTCATTGCGCTGCTATTGTGTGTATGGCTGTTGCTACTGTAGGTGATGGACACAAAACCTAAGCGCCAATATAGAAAGACGTCCACACATCGAGGTTGTTCTGCTTTTATTGAATCTTTTGATTTTGGACATACAGAAAGTGTTTCTATCTGTCGCAAAAATATTATAAATGTTCAGAATCAGAAAGAGCTTTATTGCCAGGTATGTTCACACATACGAGGAATTTGTTTTGGTGACAGAGCTTCTACAGTGCAACAGAATTACAGAGGACTAAAAAACAGATAATAAATATATTTTAAAAAGTAGTGAATGCAATATACAAATTGACAAGTGTTTGTACAGGTGTATTACTATATACAACATAATATGTGCAGGTGTTATGTGCAAATTGGCATGTAAAGTGTGTTGTTAAATAAGTGTATGTGTGTATAAAAATAAGTGTATAGCAGGTAGTGATGTTGGTTCCACAATTATTATTATCATTAAGTGTTCATGAGATGGATTGCCTGAGGGAAGAAACTGTTTCTGTGTCGGTCTGTTCTGGTGCGCAGTGCTCTGTAGCGTCGACCAGAAGGTAAAAGTTCAAAGAGGCAGTGTGCTGGGTGTGAGCGGTCCAGAGTGATTTTAGCAGCCCTTCTGCTCGCTCTGGATAAGTACAGTTCTTGGAGAGTAGGGAGTGTGTACCAATGATTCGCTCAGCAGTTCGAACTATTCAACGTAGTCTTCGGAGGTCGGATTTGGTAGCTGAGCTAAACCAGACAATTATTGAAGTGCAGATGACTGATTCAATGATGGAGGTGTAGAACTGTTTCAGCAGCTCCTTTGGGAGGTTGAACTTCCTCAGCTGACGAAGAAAGTACAGCCTCTGTTGAGCTTTTTTGACAATGGAGTCAATGTGAGTGTCCCACTTCAGATCCTGAGAGATGGTGGTGCCCAGGAACCTGAATGACTCCACTGCTGCCACAATGCTGTCCATGATGCTCAGTGGGGGGAGAGCAGGGGGGGTTCTTCTGAAGTCCATTATCATCTCCACTGTTTTGAGCGTGTTCAGCTCCAGGTTATTGTGACTGCACCAGACAGCCAACTCCTTAACCTCCTGTCTGTAAGCAGACTTGTCACCGTCCTGAATGAGGCCGATAAGTGTGGTGTCGTCTGCAAACTTTAGGAGCTTGACTGAGGAGTCTTTCAAAGTGCAGTCATTCGTGTACAGGGAGAAGAGCAATGGGGAGAGGACACACCCCTGGGGGGCACCAGTGCTGTACATTCAGTACATAACGCGATGTTTGCAGAAGCTGTTTTTGGAGGAGACAAGCCAATATTATCACTGTGCTTGCCCTGGCTCAGTCCCGTTTGTCACCAAGGTACAGTACGTGATACACAGACACACACACACACTTGAATGAACGTTATGAAAATGATAGTTTGTTGCACAGTTGGCGGTTCACTTCAGTTATTTGGTACGATTGCATTCATACCAGAAGTGCACCAGACCAGAGTTTGCGTAAACCGTACCCCAGACCACCTCTTTCAGGCGGACTCGGGTACGGTTTATGGGTGCGCACCTGAGTTCAGAAGACATGTTCACACTAGCTAAACGTAACGTACTCTGACGTCAAACGAATCCGGGTGCAGACCAAAAGTGCTAGTGTGAAAGCACCCTAATAGGACAGTATTTGTATGTCTCTTGATTTAAAAGACGACATGCTAAGGAAAGAAACAAGAAAACATTACAAGACATTTTAGCATGGACTCTAACTATTTGTAAAGAGCTGCACATGTGGTGTGATGTCATACTGTTACAGAAGTCACTGTAAGACTGATGTCACTGAAGCCTTTATTTCTTTTCTGTTCCCAGCTGTCATTATTAGGCAGCTTGCTTTAGCCATGAAATATATCACACTCTGAGCCAACAATAGTTGTCTTCATTGGCAGCTCATGTGCTCAACATAATTTGAAAGAGAATGTAAAATAAATCAGCCATTTTAAGAGCTTCATAAAACTAGCAGTGTGTACATAAAACAAGACAGACTTTGCTGTCAAATTTCCAGAGGTTGTAAAATAAGCTAGTTGAAGACCATATTCACACAGAGTCTAACACATTAGGGCTTTTCACACGTTCACTTTGTAACTCTTAGTCATTCTAAACCCAGGTAAGCACAATCATGTGTTATCTTGATTTGTTTTACTTTTTTACTCCTCATAATGTACTCAAGAGTTAAGAATTAATCCTGTGTGTTTATCCGCTGAGGTTTGAGGATTCCTTAACCTTGGATTATTGTCCTTATTTGTCATTGACCCATTTTCATATTTGAATTTGTTTACAAATGTTTACTTTTGTAATATTCATGTTGTTTGCAAATTGAACCCCTCTCATGTGGAATTTTATAATTCAGAACTTTTGTTTAATTACGGATATTGCAAAAGTCACAATTTTGACTGTGTCTGCATGTATTAAGGCTACTTCGTTTTTTTCCTCCAAGGTAACCCAGAGTTCCAAAATATAAGTTACACAGACCAAAACCAAGATGGACATTCTGACACAAAACGCACATTTAACAAATGAA
Organism: Danio tinwini; assembly: GCA_903798205.1. Lineage (NCBI taxonomy): Eukaryota > Metazoa > Chordata > Actinopteri > Cypriniformes > Danionidae > Danio > Danio tinwini. Next base: position 5,040,374 of record CAIGQZ010032580.1, on the reverse strand, counting down.
TTAGCATGGTTTTTCAGATAAACAAGTATGTACACTGGGTATGATTCTTGCTGGTTGAAGCTTGGATCAAGTTCAAATCATTGATGATTGCTTACAGGACAGCCACTGGCACTGCACCCTCTTACCACCACCTGCTCCTGAAGGTCTGCATCATCTTCAGGAGCCTCTGGTTGGGGAATGAGCACCTCCTTGTGTTGCCATCAAAGAGAGGCTATAGATCACTTTCCAAAACCTTTTCATTCAATGTTCCACGGTGGTGGAATGATCTTCCCATTCCTGCACGGACTGTGGATTCACTGGTATTCTTCAAACGACAACTAAATACCCATCTCTTTCGAGAGCACCTGAACCCCCGGTGAATAAAACCAAAACCACCTATAAAAGTGTTCTTACTCTCGCACTAAATTCTCTAAGCACAAAGTTACTAGCACTTCTTGTATTGCCTCTTCTTGTTGAATCGCTGTATGCCTCATCAATTGGAAGTCACTTTAGACAAAAGTGTCTGCTAAAGGACTAAATGCAAATAACATTATGGTATTCTTATGCTTTTAAAAGAATTAAAAACGTAAACTCCTAAAGAACCATGATTCCCACTGTTCATAGTATTTCTGGAATATCATGGAATTTGAAAAAAAAAGTGTATTCCAGACATTTAAAGTCAGGGAGTTTTATTTTTGTCCAAGTCATGGAATATCCAGCCCGATCTCACATGAAAACATCAAAGTGGCAAATTTGTTTATTTTTAACAATTTAGTTTGAAAACTTTTTTTACATGCCCCTAAACCCCACCACTAACACTATACCTCATTGGGGAATGAGCGAATCATACTAAAATGTACAAATGGGATCCTACAACTTAATGCTTATTAGCCGATAAGTTACGAATTGCCGTGAGATTGCTTCCATTCACTTTTATCCATATAAAACAGCTTGTTATACTGCTTGATGTCTCGATATCGAATTTTCTTCAAATAATATTAAAATTTTAATTTATTGTCATTAAAAAATAAGGTGGTCAATTTACTTTATTCAATTCACCTATAGCGCATGTCTTATGACTGAGGAAACCGGAGCACCCAGAGGAAACCTGCGTTAACTCAGGGAGAACATGCAAACCACACAGAAATGCTAACTCGAACCAGCAACCTTCTTGCTGTGAGGCCACTCACAGCCACCGTATCTAATGCATTCCCCAAGTAGATCTTTAAAGAAGTATGCAGGAGCTTAAGGGTTTCTTTATACCGCAGCTAAAGAACTGCTGAAGAATCCAAACTTTGTGTGTGTAAGATGGTTAAAAGAGAGATAAATCATTTAAGAAGTCTGTAAAAAAAAAAGTTTATGAATGCCATAGTTTTTTTAATGACGATTTAGAAAGACCTACATAAAGTGTTTCATGGTAACGCCCAAAAAGAGAAGCTCACTGTTGCCTTTGTGACCTGAGAGGGGCACAATCAGCCCGGCCTCTGAGAGGCCTTCCTCCAAAGACTGGCTTTGTTTCAATGGGGAGCCTCAGGCTTTATGTTTGTGCTGATAAGAACATACCTGGCAGCTTCAAACAGTAGGGCACTTTGCTGGGATCACTGCTAAATGCTTTTGGCGCTTGGCTGTTTGTCTGGGGCTGAGGTCGGACCTCTGCTGTGCTCTACCTATTGGCTGGTGTTCCTGAAGCCACGGGGGGCGGAAAAGACCCTTCCGGAACAAGCGAGGTGGATGATGGGGTCAGCGACCTTGGCTTGCAGCTGAACAGGGAAAGAAGTGCACAAGAGATCAGCAATTAGGCTGTAGACCAGGCTATTTCGGGAGCCACTCTGCGCTTTGCTTTGCTAGTAACCACCGTGCAAGTCCCACTAGATGCCAGAGGCGCATGTAGTAACAACAAGGTAATCCCCTTACGTAACTCCAGCCAGTTAGTGCCTGTCCTTCAATTAGTTTTGGGAAGGCCTCTAAAAATAAAAAGTTCCAGTGACGTCAGAAGGTTAGGGGTGACTGGGGCGATGGGTAACCCAAATTAGAAGTGACTTGACTGGAGGTTACCGGAGCACTCTATTTTTAGGTCCTTCAAAGGTTGAAAACACCACCGCAGAGGCCCTGTACGTACTTGTCCAAAGCTTAGCAGACCTAGTGCATCATAATGTCATGTGCCTCCAGATCATGAGAGTGCCGCGACTGGTGATATTTGGAAAAGAGGAACTAATGACTGAAATCTCTTTAGGAACCTGCAGGGCGCTTGTGGTGAACACAGTATGCCGTCACACTGTAGTTAAACCTCATCCGTTAGAGCAAAGGTTAGCACAGCACTGTCTGAGTGAGTGTCAGAGGGAAGAATGTAGATTTACAGGAAAGTTATGCTAAATGAGGAATTCTGGAGAAGTTGTACACTCAGAAATGAAAGTCTTCTTAAACTGTTGTGGCTTTCTTTGCTGGAATGCAACAGGTGTCGACACTGGTACCTATTTAGTTCCACCTGATTCAATTTTTTTTATTACTTTCATTCCTTTTGAAGGATATACAAATATACATATACAGTTTTGTGTTTAATTAATGCTTAAATTTTACAAAAACTGATATTTACATCATATTTTAAAATTATTTAATCTGTTTTAAACTGTCCACACTAATCTTTTTATTAATTGTGATGAGATTGCAATTGTTGCCTCTAATTTAAAATCTCTTCGACATTTTCGTTAGTTTGGATAATGATAGAGCGGATAATAAAATTGTTACATTCTCTTTTGATTGTATTTTTTTTTTCAGATTTCTAATATTCTAAAATGATCAAATATGGAATCGATGTATCAGTGTCTTTATAGATAAATGTGTTGAGTTGTTTTAAATGAGAGTCCATTTTTTTGTTGTTTTTTAATAGTTGAACTATGGTTTTGTATTTATCTTGCTTATGAACCTTTCATAGGGATAGTCAGGCAAAATTACAAACAGTATTATGTAAATATAATGTATGTTAAAATGTCATCAATGTTATCAAAACTGGCGATGAGGCCTTTTCGTTTGCTGGACATTAGAACTGAATTTAGAAATAGTTTTGAAACAAATCTTTATTTTTCTAATGGATTTCTTTATCCACGAAGGAGAGAAAGTGAAAGTATAGGCCAATTGGAGGAGGCTTATTTTTTATCCTTGCGCTGCAGGTGCTCTGTTTAGTGAAGTTTATTTCTAAACTAATTCCGAGAGGATCCCGTGCTTATGATTGCTTGCAACTGGTCCCGCATTGACCAATTTATGATTCACCAATCAGATGATTCCTAAGTCACTATAAATACTCTAAGTTCCATATAACAGCCGTCTTCGTTTTAAAGAACCCCCCCCTTCCACACCTATTCCTCGTCCTTTCCTAATTGGGTGACATGGTGGCCCAGTGGTTAGCACTGTTGCCTCACAGCAAGAACGTCACTGGTTCTAGTCCTCACCAAGCCAGCCAACATTTCTGTGCGGAGTTTACATGTTCTCCCCGTGCTCACGTGGGTTTCGCCGGGTTCCCCGGTTTCCTCCCACCGTCCAAAAACATGCAACTTAAGTTAATTGACTAATTCAAATTGGCACCATAGACATGCTCCTAGTTAGTAGTTATCTCTTAAGAGCAACTACAGCAGGGGAGTTCTTGGGATCTACCTGAGCTCAAACTCTCCTCTCGCCTTGCAAACAAGTGGGAGCCCAGAGCTCGAGGATCTTATGAGCTCAGGGCTCTCTCCCGGGACAGCATGCCAAATTAGCTTTATAATTAGTCATCAGCTTAGTGTGATCTCTTAAAACTGTTTTCTTGCTAGTTAAGCATTCAGTTTTTTCACTTAGAAAGTCCGCCATGTAAATAGCAAATGTGCCATGGCGTGACACAACTGACTCTTAAAAGAAATGGGAGATCAGACTCTGATTGGTTTATTCTCAAAACACACCCATAACTCATTAATAGAATAAGGTCAACCCTGTTAGACCATGCACTGCGGCACAGAGCATATTTTTCTGTCCTTAAAATAGCAAAAGTGGATTCGGACACACCCTTAATGCTTTTGCGCCATGCACTTTAGACTTTGCACCTAGATCGTTAAAATAGAGCCCAAAGAGTCTTATTAAAGGTAGTTTAATAGTTATTTAATTAGTTTACATATCTGAGTGTGAAGTGATGACATACAATAATTCATATTTTGGAAAGATGTGAAATACTGGCCATGTATGTACGTTAATATTAGTGACTAACATTTTGTCTCAATGTGGTTAGTTCACCTGTTGTGTAAATTGAATCATTTAATATAGATTTGTATTATATATACATGATAATTCCTCAAAAGAGTCTGAATGTTGAGTTTACATGAAAAATGTAGCTGCTGAAAAACAAGATCTCTTTTTTCCATTTATGGCATTAGACCAAGAAGAGTGCTATTCAAACCACTTTGTGGCAGGAAATCTAATAAAACAAAGAGTGAGCAGCTCTGGTGATTTAGCAACCTGTCTTGACATCAGAGGTGAAATAATGCAGAGCTGTTGGAAATAGACTGGTTTGAGGGTGTAGGAGGGTAAAGCTGTTACTTTCGTGGCACATTCAGCAGGTCCACAGACTGGTCCAACACATGATTATTATTGAAGAGACTTACCAGTTAGCAGTCGAAATGTGCCACGTTTGTGTTTCTGTAGGCAGGACTGCTCTACAGGCAGAAAATCAACTTATTGTTAATAGGTGAGATTAATATACTACACCATGAAAAAAATATGTATATCCTGTTAAATTTAGGAAAAACAAGAGGTGGTTTGGATTTTTAGCCTTATTTTAAACAAACTATGAGTTTTTGCACTCAACCGGTTTTAAATTATCTTTCCTGAGAACTGAATTAAAGTCATTTGACTGCCTGTTTGCTACACATGACACTTTCATGTGCATGCACTCCAGAGTAAATCGCTAACTCTGGGTTAACCCTGAGTTGACAGAGAACATTTCTATCGAGCATTGTGAAACAAATTAACCTGATCTTAACCAGTTTGCATTTTCTTGGATTTGTCAAACAGAAATCTACACAACTTAGGCCCAATCCCAATTCTATTTTTTTTATTATCAAGGAGCCAATGTGAATCAACCAACTCACAAATATGCTCATATTTCTAAAGAGGTAGCTAGCAAATCTTACTTTGAAATATGTGATATGCATGTTTCAAATACACTCACCGGCCACTTTATTAGATACACCTTACTAGTACCGGGTTAGACTCCCTTTTGCCTCTGGAACTGCCTTAATCCTTCGTGGCATAGATTCAACAAGGTACTAGAAATACTCCTTAGAGATTTTGGCGTGGTAGCATCACACAGTTGCTGCAGATTTGTCAGCTGCACATCCATGATGCGAGTCTCCCGTTCCACCACATCCCAAAGATGCTCTATTGGATTGAGAACTGGTGACTGTGGAGGTCATTTCAGTACAGTGAACTCATTGTCATGTTTAAGAAACCAGTCTGAGACGATTCGCGCTTTATGACACGGCACGTTATCCTTCTGGAAGTAGCCATCAGAAGATGGGTACACTGTGGTCATAAAGGGATGGACATGGTCAGCAACAATACTCAGGTAGGCTGTGGCGTTGACACGATGCTCAGTTGGTACTAATGGGCCCAAAGCTTGCCAAGAAAAAATATCCTCCACACCATTACACCACCACCACCAGCCTAAACCATTGATACAAGACAGAATGGATCCATGCTTTCATATTGTTGACACCAAATTCTGACCCTACCATCCGAATGTCGCAGCAGAAATCGAGACTCATCAGACCAGGCATCTTTTTTACAATCTTCTATTGACCAATTTTTGTGAGCCTGTGTGAATTGTAGCCTCAGTTTCCTGTTCTTGGCTGACAGAAGTGGCACCCGATGTGGTCTTCTGCTGCTGTAGCCCATCCGCCTCAAGGTTGGACGTGTTGTGCCTTCAGAACTGCTCTTCTGCATACCTCGGTTGTAGTGAGTGGTTATTTGAGTTACTGTTGCCTTTCTATCAGCTGGATCCAGTCTGTATTCTCCTCTGACCTCTGGCATTAACAAGGCATTTGCACCTACAGAACTGCTGCTCACTGGATATTTTCTCTTTTTTCAGACCATTCTCTGTAAACCCTAAAGATGGTTGTGTGTGAAGATCCCAGTAGATCAGCAGTTTCTGAAATACTCAGACAAGCTCGTCTGGCACCAGCAACCATGCTACGCTTAGTCACTTAAATCACCTTTCTTCCCCATTGTGATGCTTGGTTTGAACTGCAGCAGATCATCTTAACCATGTCTACATGTCTAAATGCATTGAGTTGCTGCCATATGATTGGCTAATAAAAAAATTGCGTTCACAAGCACTTGGACAAGTGTACATAATAAAGCGACCAGTGAGTGTATGCACATACACTATCTCTCTCTTTCTGTCTGTAACTGATAAAAATTTGGGCAAATATTGTGCTGGAAAAAGAAATACCATGTAACTTGTCTACATTAGTCCACATTTTAAATGGATCAAAGTAGTTTCTCAGAATTATCCTAAGACAAGAATAGTTTTAGGACAACTTTGATGACAGGTTTTGATCCACTTCAAATGTTAACTACTGTATATCTTGGCAAATGACCACAGAATAAGCAGGATAATCAACAGGTTGCTGTGCGTCAAAGGTTTTAATGCATTCCTCTTCATGGCAGGTGGTTCTTTGCCTTTTTTGCTTTTTTGCCAGCAGCAATAAAGTCTGAAATAATGAATGTGAGAAAGTACAATTAGGTATTTCATTGACTGGACTTTCCAACAGTAATCACTATGGTTATTAAATTAATTTGATTTCTCAGGAATATCTGTATTATGATAGTTACAGTATGTACAGTGATAAAAGATGTTGGTCAGGCTTACTTCTCTTTTTCACTTTTAGCACAGGCACAATGATGGCATCATTTATAGATGTATACTATATTAATGTGATTAATTTCATGTATGTGTACATTTAACCAGATGTGACGAGCCTTAGTGAATGGAAATGGTTAAATGCGCCTCTAACCTCTGTGTACAGGCCCCGTCCTCCCTCGTTCTCGGCGTCCTCCTTGATCTGACTCTTCTACTCCTTCCCAGACATGAAAAGTAAACCCACTCCAAAAACAGCACCAGTGCAGATCCAATCTCAATGAGCTGTAATTTAAAAAAACGACCCGCTGGAAAAACAGCAATAAATTTGCGAAGCCTTCAAAGGAGCCGCCTGCGCGTTCACCTTTTCGTACATAAAACAAAAAGACTTTAGCTATTGGCTTTGAAAAACATCTCACAACATGCTAGGACAGAGAGCAGGACAGAGATTGGCATAATTGGGGAGGTATGGTGTCTGGGGAGCTGTCAAGCACACAGCCAGATGTTAGTCAGGCACGCATCCATGAATGGCACTGGGAAATTGAGAGGTACCCAACAGCTACCTCTGCCTGTCAGCGTTGGGGAAGCTAATCTGAAGCTGTGGTACGTTCCAAACCTCACTTCATTTTTAGAAGTAGTTGGGTTTAAAGCCCAAAATGTACTTCAGCGTTGATGCAAACCCTTAAAAAGTCTGCACTTGTAAATGGAATTTGCTGTGGTCTAAGGCAAAGAACTAGCGCAGAGGAAAGCCAACTGTGGTGTCGTCTCGCGTTGCCTGTGTCAGGGAAAAAATGTAACTAGAAGACACTAGATGGACTACAGCCGGCGAACCAACTTTCCCATACCAGCAGGTGGCAGTAGTCAAATGTGGTGTATTCGCTATTCAAGAAAAGCCTATTGCAAAACCATTGCTTACACCAGCCAACGTATTTGTTTACCAAAGCATTTATCTATTTCGAAAGACAGAAATGAAGCAGGAAAAAGTCCTAAAGTCCCTGTGAAATCAAAATTAAAGGTGCTGTTTGTAAGTTTTTGACTCTTCTAAAGCATAAAAATACCATAATATGGTTGCAGGTATTTAAGAAGCATCCCACGTGAACACTGAAAAACAATGCTGAAGTCAGATATTCTGCTTTGAAAATGGTTTTTCCGTGCTGGAACGCTGTCTTTGTTTAGGTAAATTTAACCTGCACAATGCCAGTTTAGCCAATTATATTTCAGCACTCCGGGTTGCCTTGTTGGAAAACAGCGTATTTCATTCAGAAAGGCTCTGAAAGCATGCGTCCGTGACTGAAGTGGACAGTATCAGGCGTCGAAATGAGACATATAGTTCCACATGAGGTTATTAAATATCAAATGATATAAATATTACAAACGTAAAAATTAGGCGAGCAGGTTACATTGTAACCACATGTCCTAACAACACGCTTTGTGACGAGATACACAGTGATGAGCAATTTAACTGTTTGCACCAGACAAACACGACAGAAATGTAAATACAGCCTTTCAGAAACACAGAATATGCACTCACTCACGAAACGGTAAGGTTTATAATCTATTTAACACGTTATCCTTCTTTAACATCATTAAATGTAGATGCTGAATCACTCATATGTGTTTAATTCTAAAGTTAAATTTCAAACAGTTTATTGTATTTTCAAGACCTAAGGTGAACTATCTGCTGCTGCTTTCAGTAAATGGCAATAAATGTCCTGTAAAATGGCATTCAAACTCACATTGTTAGCATTTAGCACTGAATAAAGCACACAAGGTTTACCTGAGGTGATCACTGTCATAGGTTTCTGTTGTTCAGCTTTGAGAAATAGAAACCGTTTCTAATATATCAATTCGAGGTGTTGGTTAGAACCAAAACTCCTTTTAACATGGAGAATATTCCCTCTGTCGCGTGTCGTTGCTTTTATTTAGAACACAGTGTAAATCACTCGCTCCTGTACTCAATCTGGCAACCCACGCTTCAGTTTGTTTTGATCCAGGAGTGCAATACCTAGTTCAACCACTTGGTGTCAAACTTACATACTGCACCTTTAAAGTTTGTATCAATACTTTAGTCTTAGGGTTATCTATAAGTTATGTTCAAAAACAGTGACAACATTCACATTTAGAAGATATAAGCTTTCAAAGCTTAAGGTTAGTCACTTCCGTCAAAATGGATCAGCAAGTTTTTTTTATACTTCAGTTTCTTATCAAATATTCTGACCAATCAAACACTTTCTAATATTTTACACTTCCCGCTCTCTTCAAAATGCTTTTGTAGGCCTAGGCAGGTGTCCAGAAGGCAGATGCCAGAGCCACATCAGCTGGCTTCTCTCCATGTGGAGGAGCAGAGGCTCTACTCCGAGTTTCTCCACGATGACAGAGCTCCTCACCCTATCTATGAGGGTGCGCCCTGCCACCTTGAGAAGGAAACTCATTTTAACCGCTTCTATCCGAGATCTTGTACTTTTGGCCATAACCCAAAGCTCATGACCATAGGTGAGAGTAGGAACGTAGATTGACTAATAAATCAAGAGCTTTGCCTTTCTGCTCAGCTCCTTTATTACCACAACATTATTTATCACTAAACTCAAATAAATTCATATGAATTAGCCACCGAACTGACAAAATGTCAAATAGTTATAGTAATAGATATTCCAATTTTATAAATTTAATACCATCTGTGAATGGAAACAGAGAAAATATGTGGCTGTGATCAGTGTACCAAATCAAAGTGCTAGAACGTTAACATGCATGGGAGATGAGGACATTTAAATATGCCCGTCCACTTTTTCCTCATACAGCAAAAACTGTAGGCGAGCTGCTCAACCATGTCACATTTGAAGGCACTCTTGGAAATGAGTGTAATGTATCTGTTGAACCCTCCTGCTCTCGTGGAAATGAACGTTATTTCACCTTTGTTTGGCAAGATGCTTTCTTAGAGGATATCAATGGGAGTACAATTTCCTGTATGTATGACCGACTGCTCGGAAAGAATGGGCTAAAATTTGTCGTCCAGTGAGCTATGACCCTGGCACAGGAACTCAGAGCACTCAGCCATTACAGCAAACCCTTCTTTCAGAGCAGTCCAGATTCTGCTGTTTTCTGCTCCGTACACGACAATACCAACAATTACTGCCTCTAAAAGAATGAACATCTGCTTGATGACTTTCTTTTTTCATGCTAAACTAATAGAGAAAATATCTTAAAGGGATAGTTCAGACAAAATTGACCATTTACTTACTGTTTAAACATAAAAATTATTCATTGGATATGCTCATTTTTTAAGGTAACTGGTTGCAGACCATTTATATGGGCTAAATTAAAACAAATTAAGTCGAACATTACTACATTTAATGTTTAAATTCAGCCCATATAAATCGTTTGCAACCAAATACCTAAAAAAATGAACATATCCAAAGCTTTTTTCAGTGTACTCATGACTCAAAAGAGGATATTTTGATGGAAGAAATTCCAAGATCTGAAATTTAACCATTGACTTCCATAGTAGGAAAAACAAATACTATGAACGTCAGTGGTTTCAGGTTTTGAGCATTTTTCAAAATATCTACTCTTGTGTTTAACAGTAGAAAGGAACTCAGAAAAGACCCTTTTAAGCATGATTTTTGTGTGTTTTGAATTACGATGACACAAGGCATGTCCTCATAAACCACCTTCACTCGTAATCCAAGTCATTGTACACATTTCTGTCCTTGTAAACCACCAAAACAAGCACACACACAAACACACACCCAAATGTACATTAATTCTGAGGCTACGAATTTGAGTAGATGCTGACTTGGTGGCTTTCTATCATCTTCCTCGATCTTGTCTGATTGTGGAAATATTGCTGCAATATTAAAGGAAGTCAAGGCCCCTTAAAACAATGTTAAAACAAAGCCATCTAAGGAGTCCTACCCTTCTATGCATCTGTGATATTTAACAGGGAAACAAGACCTGTTCACCTACAGCTGAATAAACTACTTAAGTCGATCATATACTGAGAAAGACACGAACTCGGTGATGGGAAAGCCTAAAATGCTGTAACAGAAGAAGAGATATAAACATTAGCGCTTAAAGTGTACACTGATCACTTTACTTTGATGTAATCTCCTGACTGCATGCAGTTACCAAATGCCAGAGGTGAGCTGGGCTTCCACAGTGCCATCAGCTTTGATATACTTTTGCTACTTCACTTTTAAAGGAATAATCACCATAAAATGCATCATGCTACATGTGTCTTTGCAATAGCATTAAGGAAATTAAAATTTTACAGTGACAAAATAAGCATTGGTGCAACAATTCATACTTGTGGTAATGAAGTGTCATTGACTCCAACTGAAATGCATAGAAAAGATGATTAATATATATATATATATATATATATATATATATATATATATATTTACATTTTATTTATTTGCAGTGTATAAACACAAAGTCGAATTTACTGCTGCAACAAACAATCTAAAAGCCATATTTGACCCATATTTCAATATTTTATTATTTTAAATTACATTTTTAAACCCATTTGTCCAAGTAATGTGGGGTTGAAGCAACCCAGCCCTTTTTATAGTGTATAATTTTTTATACATTTCTTATTTTAATGTTATTGTTTTTTTTAATAGGTGAAATATTAAAGTAATTAATATGTGAATCAGTCTCTTGAGTATTGTCTGTTAATAATATTAATTTTCTTAAATTATTAATTTTAAGGTGTCTTTGTTACACGTTACATGTGCTTACTAGTCATAACGACTATCTATACAATTTTATACATATGTACTAATATATATATATATATATATATATA